>ML833280.1:51722-71059 GCA_009831015.1 Picea engelmannii
CCGGACCATGCTTCTTAGGAGGATCAGTGCTCTCCTTTTCTGTTTCTGGATCTCTCTCGTGTTCAGGGCTCTTCACCTTGTCAGGGTTTTTCTCCTGTTCGGGGCCTTTTTCCCTTTCGGGCTTCTTCTCTTGTTCTCCTTCCCGACGCTTCTCGGGGTTAGAGGTTTGCCCCTCGGAACTTTCGGCTTCTTTATCTTTATCCTTAGGAAGTCCCAAACCTCCCAGCACCACGGGGAGACATCGCTTCCTGTTCGCCTGGAATTTTAAGACAGAATCCCTGTCTTCAGCCGCTAGGGACTCGATTCAGAATTGTACTTCCGAATAGGATTTGGCGCCTCGGAAAACATCATCCGAAGGCGAGGATTCGTGTTCGAACCTCTTCAGGCCACAATTTCCTAAATGAGTACTTACGATCCTCTGTGGATCATGCTTTTTATATTCAATATAGGCTACATTTAAGCCTTCTAAAGCTGCAGCTTCAGCCTTAGCATGTCCGAAATCGAGCAGGGAAAATGAATTAAGCCGGATAGGGAAAGACGACCATACCTTCTTTGCTGATGCTTTTAGTTCTTTGCTCACGCCGCCGATTACTGTCTGTCGAGCAATCTCACGACATGCCAATTTATCGGGGATAAATTGTGGTAGTGCTAGAGGAGGAACAACAGCTCCGAATACCCTGAAATAAGAGAATTCTTCTTCCACGTACCAGTCGGCAATCTGACTCAGGTTCGCAACAATGCCATCCGATATGCGGGGGGGAAAAAGACCAAAAATGGTGACATGCAGGGGCACCATCACCCAATTAAAAATTTCATAAATAAACTCATTTGCATTGTTTTCCCACAGTTTATCGTGGTACTCATGCACGGCTTTTTCTTCGGACGGACTCCAAACCCAATTCATCAAAGGAAAAGGCGTCAGGGAGCAAATTGCGTCCATGATATACGCGGACATGTAGAATTTGGACGGCTTACCGACTGCCTTCTGCTCCCGGTACTCGGTGATTTTGTTGAACAAATTATCAGAGAGTATTTTTGCCCAATTGAATGTGGAACCTTCGGCTACCCGAAAAATGAGGGGTACCCACTGGAAAAAAAAGTGAGCGGTGTCCTCCGACCCGAAAAGTCGACAAGTCATCATGGCCACATATCTGTAGTTTGGTTCCAACGAAGAAATCGAATACACACCTTCGTTGTTCACCCTGAATGTTGCTGAACGAGATACCCGATCCTTTATCAAGCCTGGCAAAGTCTTATCAAATTCTTCGCACTCCTTCTCTTTGAATTCTGCGAAGAACTCTTTGCCCAATATGTATTCAGAGGTCACTGGAAGCTTGTACATAGCCTGGATATGCTCGGGCCTGAAAGTCCCAATCCTGTCCCGTCTGTCGTTCAGAATAGTTCTGGAAGGCAGGTCGACGTGATCCAATTCCCATCGGATCATATCGAAATATGGGAGCAACCGAGGTATGGTCGCCACCAAGTGCATTTTCGACTGAACAATTGTCTTGTATCTAGTGTTCATGTCGTCTTTCACAATATCATAGTTATAGTCATCAGAATCAGAACAGTTCACTAAATATGATTGCAGGATATTTGTGATAGAAGACCAGGTAGATACTGAATCGTCTGTTCGAGGCGAAGTATCCGAGATATTGTCTGTACCCTGTGCGGCGGCTTCGACATTTTCCTTAGCTCCTCTCCTTGGTGCCATAGCTGAAGCGGGTTTTTTCGTTCTTCTGTGATAAACCTGCGTATACATACAGAGGCTAGTTCACTCGGAGAAATATTTCTCTATACGCTTGATAATAAATGTTTTCTTTTTAACAAATAAAACAAAGCCTCGTATATATTTTGAAAACCATGTACTTTGTCATCAGTCCGTCAAATCGCGAATAAAACCAGATTAATTGAAAAAATCCGATCTTACTTTCATCGTGGATTTACCCTGATTTTTCATTAATGTCATGAATATTGGGCGGCTTGAAAGGCACTCAAGTTATGGAGAGTAAATGAATAAACACCTCGTGGAGTGTGCCAACCTTGAAGCGCGGGACGTAGTCCGTTTGATTTTAAAAGTTTCCAATCTTAATGACTTATAGCTTTCCTCGTTTTTCGTCATCTCGTGAATTTCCCCTTATCGTTTTGATTTTATAACTCGTGAGATTGCGAATTCCGATCTTGGCATTAATTAACAATAATCATGATGTAGCGGATCCTTAATGATATGATTAACTTAATCGCCGGATCGTGAATCGGGAATTTGAAGACAAGTTTTTAGAGGAATGATATGCCGAGTCACGATATAGCGATGCGGCGATAATTAGGGCTCAATATAATTATGTCGCGACTTCGCGAATCAGAGTTTTGGACACTTCAACTTTATGGGAGAAAATGCCGAGAGGTGATGTGCCGAGAACCGAGTTTAACTATGGTTAGTTTTTTACTCCTGTTTCTTGACTATGGTTATTTCAAAAGTTGTCGCGTTCTCGGCTCTCGGGGTTGAGAAAACAAAAATTTAGGCTCGAGAAATGCCGAGTCGCGAAACCCCGACGATGTCTAATCACGGGTTAAATGGTTTACCGTAGTTAATGCCTTGGGTGAAAAATTTGAAAGAGTGAGTTCGCAGTTTCGCGACTCGGGACTTGTAAATTCGAATATTTAAAACGTCCAACTGGCGACATCCCGAAATGAAACAAGAGAGCAACATTCTTGCAAAAAAAGGAATTTTATTTGAAAGCACAAAAACACATCGCTATTCATGTGACAAGCTTTGAAAGCTCTATGAGGTTCGAAAGGAGAAGAAAAACATCTTCAGATTTCATGTATCAAACTTTGAAAATTCGTGCAGGGTGAAAGAACAGTGCGGCTCCAACAGTCGCCACGTAATTGGGAAGGACTGGGGACTCATCCTGTTGATGCCCTTCTGAACGAAATGTAGTGAACCACACATGTTCTCACATGACTTTAGCCTTGACCATATCTTGTAGTTGTATAATTAGTTGGCTAGTTGCAACTGAACCTCCGGCAACCCGACCGATGTTTCTGTGCCTTCAGGTGTGGCTTCCAAGCGCATCACGATCTCGACTGCCTCAGCTTGAGTCGTCACCTTTTGCTGGGTGAGTGGGACTTGGATATGGGGGAGAAACCCTGTAATGAACCATTATTTGTGCTTCACGTCCTAGATCTGGAACGCCAGCCTATCCAACAAGATTTTGAACCATTGGTCATAATCCTAGACGATATCTCCTTCTTTCTTCTTGATTTCCTTGATTTTTGTAATGCATTGGGACTCTGACTTCAACTTCTGAAATTCCCGAAGCAAATCCTATTTGATCTCAGCCAGGGACCTTGCCTGTCCTGCTGGCGTAGTAGCCTTATATTTCATGTACCACGCCAGGGCCCAATCCCTGAACATAGTCTCTAGTTGTGCAATCTTAGCTGCCTCATATGTAACTCTCTTTACAGACTAGATTGATTCGCAGGTTATCCAATGTTGGTCAAAATTATCCTTACCCATTCCTTGGAACACAGGAAATATCAACATACTATCTTGGTTGGCCATCTTGGAACCAAAATTAGCTCCACCATTCTCACTGCTATTGTCTGGATCCTTCCACACCACTATTGCTTGGGGTAAAGTATTACTGACTTCACCTTCTCCTTCACTTGTGTTATCACTTTTTTACTCCTCTTCTCTTTATTCAACTTCAACCTCTTCACTATCTTCCATGTGTTCTTCTTGATTAAAAATGTGCAAGGGGGGTAGAAAAAGCGGGGGTAGGACCATCTTCTTTTGAAATTTTATGTGAGAAGACCCAAAGAGCTATCTAGTTGCATCCGCGAAAGACTATCCAACATTATTAGTTTGTCTCTCCCACCACTAGGGGAGCCTTCATCTTCCTTAACTTCTGATGCATCCACATTCTGCGCCTTCTCCTCCTGATCTGACTACGCACCACCAATGTGTGCCCCTGCCTCTGTGATCACCTGCACACTACCACCATGCGATTCATATCCCAGTACGATCTGCACACTGCCACATTGTGCATAGTTGGTTTCTCCGCTGAACACATGACTTTTTACGCACCGCTCAATTGGCTGCTCAATGTACTGCCATTACACCAAGATCCAAAATCCCATTTGATTGGCACCCCGCCATACTGTGCGACAAATTATCCTCTTGTCAGCGTGTGACTGTGTGACGCTTCCTCTTCCGATTCCACCAACACAATACAAATTTTCGCCTGCGCACCACACATATGCACTCTTCCTCTTCTCAAGGTTGCAACATACCGCAACAACCAAAGGGTACATGTTTTGTCACCTAGGCCCTCACTACCATTACTGTCACTACTGGTATCTTCGACTCCAAACCTCTTTGTAGGCATGTCCTTTCTTGTGCTCCATTATGGATCAAAATCCTCTCACACACCACTTCCTGGTGTGAGCTTCCTCTTCCTTCTAGGCCCGACACCTCGCTGCGCACCCTCGAATAACTATTCTCTACTCTTTCGCTCAACTTTCTCCCTCAACTCAACTTTTCTTGCATATCTTTCAGCTCTCTTTCTCCTCTTCTCTCCCGGGTCCATTCCAATCCTCACCTCATCTCAACAACTTCTTGTATCCTCCTCATTGGATCCATGCTCTGGTTCTTTTCCCCCCACCTTTTCTAGAACCCCCCCAGTGCTAGGGGGTTTACTCAGCCATCCTAGTAGGCTCCATGCACATCATTTATTTTCTACGAACAACATCTTGATTCAAAGGGGAATCTCTTCTAACATTCGCTTTCTTGGACCTTCTTCAAACTTTCTTTCAGCCTCGCTGAAAGAATCACTATATTCTATAGAAAACTCAACAATATAACCTTCCTTCACTCGGACAAACCAAAAATCAATAGCTCGAGTCCACTTGTTATCCAGTTCCTTTATACTATCAAGCTTGGCTTGATCCCATTCTATTGGCTCCGATATTAACATAGCCGAATTAATTTCCGCTTGTCTTTTTAATCATTCATGCAACAAACATGGAAATTATGCGAAAAAGAGTTCATCCATATCAGAGTAAACATATCCACCTTTCCATTCTTTCGCGTTCACCCACAATCCTTTCATCTCTTGTAGAGAAAACTCATCCTCCTTCACTTCTATCCAATCTTGAATCTCCTCCTTAGACAGACGCCACCACATCTCTCTTTTCCTCCATCAATATCAACAAGACTTCATGTCTCGACAACATAACCATTTGTTGGCGCTGTGCAGTGTTGTTGTTTTAATACATGCTTGCGCGCACACTAACCTTATTAACACTAGGGGTTTGAGATCCAGGGTTCGTCCAGAGTGTGTCCAAAAAAACCCCCTAAGCATGGGCATATCAATCCTCGACAATGGGTAAGGAAGGTCTCACCCAAGATGCAAAGAGGATCACAAAGACCACAAGGTATTATATCGGGGATGGAGGATCAAACACACCAAACAATACTGTAAATGACATCCACATAACTCATATATGATAATCTAACAAGGACTAAGAATTAGAACAATACAAACATATGTGCTACTAATTCATAACACACACAAAATATAACATAACATCCATTTCTTTATTACCGGATGTATTCTATCATATTAGAGATATACATTGCGCTAAATAACTGAGTTGAACAACCATAAGACTACATCACATTACTATATAAACAGTGGGAATACAACAGTATGTGCCTTGTGTTGAGCTTTAAGATTCAAACAAATAAAAGACACATGAGACTTCTCCATACAACTCAATATTACAATAGGATAACTCAGATCTTTGAGACTGATGCATTCATAAATTAACTAGCCCTTTTTATGAGTTGAGAGCTCTCTTTATATATTTTTCTGCTGGGGAGAACTGTCCTTCGTCGTTCTTCTCCACTCGCTTGTATGATCTAATGACCTTGCACACTTCATGATCCAGATTATTTTCGGCACGAAATGAGAGCGAGGATATAATAAAAAAATGTACAGAGATATCTCGGATATCTAATAATATAACAAAAATGTATCAGAGATGCAACCATAAACACAGAGATACAATAATACACAATTTTCTATTGATGAGCGAAAATGTACAAAGATTGTAAAAATACAGTGTGAAAGACTCGTTAGAATGGTGGCAGCTTATGTTTGAGAAGAGATGTGTCCGCTACTCGCATTCACAAGAAGATGATTTTACAATGAGTCTCCAAAGGCCTTTTTTTCATAAAGAAAATCCAAAACCCTAACCCTGGAAGATGAAAAGCCAACAGTTTTGTGGACCCTGTTTTGGGTTGTTTGGTGTATCAACTTCCCGAGGGCGTAATTTGGCATACGATCTCCGTTTGGGGCGCACGATAGCTCGTTGGAAAGGTATCGTCGAGGATATTCATTTTAGGGGCTCAATCAGAGCCTTCGACTATCATTGAGAATCTCTATCCCGAAAAACCTTCATTTAGGCCCTCGAAATGGCTCTGGAAGTTAAAAATTGCTAAAAATAGTAAATTACCAAAATTGTCAGAAAATTGTTTTGATCTAGTTGGAAAAGGTGGGTGGCCACCGATATCCACCTGGATCAATCCTCCCTCCCTAGGAAGCAATGGTCTCCATTGCATTGAGTGCCTGGGGGAGAGGGAAAAGCGTTTGCTAAATCTGCATCTTGATGAACTGCTTGCCTTGTTGGAGGAGTTGCACTGCTTAGGTTGTTGAAGGTTGTCATGAACCTGTGGTTGGAAGGGTTGGACCTTTTTAACTGGTCTAGTTGCATGAGATGTTTGTGTGCAAAATGAATCTTTGCGCTTTGCTGCAGTCTTGTCGATCTGCTTCTGTTGGATAGAAGGTGCTTGGGCCAAGGCTGTATTGGTTGCAGTATCCTTCTGTTCAGCTTTTGAACAGATTGTGAAGAAGCTAAATTTTGTAGTATGAGATACTACCTTTAGACACTATTTAGGTGGGACAGTAGTCGGAACCACCTCTGGTATCCTGTAGAGATGACCCCCTAGAGTAACAATGACACTACGGGGTTGAGACTCATAGATAGCATGGCACTTCCACATATTTTGCTGGCCCAATAGAACGTCACAGACATCTAGCGTGGCAACATCACATAATACCTCATCCTTGAAGGGATGGATGTCATATGACAATCGAAACTGCTGGCTGACATGGATATCTCGTCCCTCGCGAAGCCACCTGATGTTGTATGGTTGTGGGTGTGGTGTTGTCGACAATCCCAACTATTTGATGACCTTTGTTGAGATGGGGTTCTTTTGGATTCCACTATCGACAATAAAATGCAACGGTGTCCCCTTCACCCACATCTGTGAATGAAAAAGGCGCTCCCCCTCTTCAGGATCTGTTGGTTCTTCTGGTTGACTTGTAGTGGTTGCGACAATAGCAGTGGGGTTTGTGTCGATGATCTGTCTTCAGTTAGTATTTTCTGAATCATATTCTGACTCAGGGTTTGTCTCCTTGTCTTTGATTTCGGCCACGAATGTCTGTTTTGAGCAACATTCATCAGTGTTGTGCCAGGGTCTTTTGTGGAAATCACACCATTTTCTGGTGTCCTTCTTCGTCTTCCTGTGACCCTTCTTTTCCTATGGCTTGGACTGGTTTTCGAGAGACTGTTTGTTAAGGTCGTCTTTATCATACTTTAGCTATTGTAGATTTGCAGACCCAAAATCCCGTTTGTTCTGGTGCTTAAATTTCTGCTTGATTTTAACAACATATAGATAAGCAACATTGAGTGATGAGATGTCCAAAAAATCCATTTCAGTTTGGATGTATCTGTGTAGAGCCCCATGGTATTTCAAAACCAAGTGTCGTTTGGATTCTTTGATACCTATATTGGTGCGCAAGGCATGGAAGGTATTGGTGAACTTCGAAACTTCTTGGTTCCATCTCATATACTGGTCCTCATAGTTGCCAACAGGGTAATACTGATCCTTTACTGCGTCCACAAAAAAATCCCAAGTGGGATCAACCCCATATATTCCAGACTTTTCTGTGGAACTTTGCTCCCAATAAGTTTCCCACCAATGTTTGACATGGGAGAGAGCTTTAAAGAGTGCGAAGGTGATCTTTTCCCCATCGGAAAAATGGTGAGCAGAGAAATATCCTTTTAGCAGATTTAACCATTTGTCTAGGGCATCCGCATCTATCTGACCTTCAAATACAAGAATATCAAAATTAACTTGTACCATGAAAGGAGAGGTGCTTCCAAAGTGGTTGTTTGATGAAGATGCGTCTGTTTCTATCGACAGGCGTTGAAGGATGTGGGAAAAATTCTCCATCATTTCGTCCCTCTGTTGCGTGAGAGCTTGCTCAAGCAACAAATTGATAGAATTGTCTCCTCTGTCGTTTTTCTTTTCTTCCGCCATGAAGGGTTTCTTAGGCGTGCGAGAGCGATTTTCTTCACGAGAGACAAGCTCGAGACCCAACTTGCTATACTTGGACCTTGTTAGGGACATGCACTAAAAAAAAACTGATCAAGAGCAACCTGCTCTGATACCACTGATCCAGATTATTTTCGGCACGAAATGAGAGCGAAGATATAATAAAGAAATGTACAAAGATATATTGGATATCCAATAATATAACATAAATGTATCAGAGATGCAACCATAAACACAAAGATACAATAATACACAATTTTCTATTGATGAGTGAAAATGTACAAAAACTGTAAAAATACAGAGTGAAAGACTCGCTAGAATGGTGGCATATTATCTTTGAGAAGAGATGTTTTCGTTACTCGCATTCACAAGAAGATGATTTTACAATGAGGCTCCAAAGGCCTTTTTATCATAAAGAAAATCCAAAATCCTAACCCCGAAAGACAAAAAACCAACAGTTTTGTGGACCCCGTTTTGGGTTGTTTGGTGTATCAATTTCTCGGGGGCGTAACTTTGGCATATGATCTCCGTTTGGGGCGCACGATAGCCAGTTGGAAAGGTATCATCGAGGAGATTCATTTTAGGGGCTCAATAAAAGCCTTTGAATATCATTGAGAAGATCGATCCCGAAAAACCTTCATTTAGGCCCTCAAAATGGCCCTGGAAGTTAAAAAGTGCTAAAAATAGTAAATTACCAAAATTTCTAGAAAATTGTTTTGAGCCAGTTGGAAAAGGTGGGTGGCCACCGATATCCACCTGGATCACTTCAGGTACCTACTAGGGCTCCACGTAGGTTCTCTGCATCAGGGGAAATCCTAACTGCATGGCCAACTCATCTTCTGGCCACCCCTCGTCTTCATTTGCTTCTAGAAACAATCATTCCGGGAGATATCCCGATGATTCCTTTCTTTCTTCTGATGGGCATCTTCTTGATTTCCAACACCACTGGTAAAATTTGGATTGACGCGCTTAACTGAAAAAAATCGGACTGACACACCCTTGACAACCTTTAGACTTGGCGCACCACTTAACAAAGCCTGGTTCTATGCGTGCATTATAGCATTCTTTCATGCATCTCCTTATGCGCTCGCAAAATTCTGGATGAGCATGCACAACTTTCCTTTGTGCGGACGTGCGACCCAAAACTTTGGGTGCCAACAATTGCCAACTATGGAATCTTGTTTGACTTATACCTCTTCACGTGCACTTTAAAAATACTTGAATAATATTTTTTTCTTCTATCTGGGCCACCAACTTATTTGCAAAACATTTTCTTTTCTATTTGGGTCACAAACCTAAAAATTATTTGTAGATTTTTTTTTCTTCTTTTTTTTCTTTCTTCTTCTTCTTCGTTTTTAAAATTCCATTGGAAAAATAAACTTGATCACAAATCAACATAACAACTGAGAAAATATACTTGATCACAGATCAACATAACAACTGAAAAAAAATACTTGACCACAGGTCAACGAAAAGATCTCTCTAATACCAGTTGAAACGAACCTAGTAGTCCACTTCATGAGAACGTCATGAATACATAAAGTAATCCATATTAAATAAAACTTATTTATTATAGATTACTTTATATCCTAGTCATGATTCAATGCATACAATAAACGTGTATAAATGCACACAATGAGTGATAAATAATGTTTTTGGTAAAATGAATGACTTATCATTATTACACATTAATAATGATTACATAATAATTATTATATTATAACCCTAATTGTAATATACCTTAGATATATTAAAATACATCATTTCCAACCTATGAAAATTTCACACATATATCACAGTGCACATTTCCAACCTATGGACATTTCACACAGTGATTTATTCAATATTCCTGTACTTTTGTTCTTGTTTATATTTTGCTGTAGGTGGGTTAGGCTTGACGCTTGAACCCGTCTCTTTGTTTGCATACACTCATTAAACACTTCTGTTGGGACAAATCCCACAGACCTCTCTCTTTGTATACCCTTCCGCATCATTTTCAAACTCAAAATTGGCCTTGAAATCTCTGCTGGCAACCCATTTGCTAAAATTGATATGTTGTTTTTGGGTGTGAATTCATGGTATGTGTTAGTGTTATTTTTCTTAGTTGTAGGCAACATGGTTATTGACATAATGTGCTGCATTTTCATGTGCCTTATCATGGCATACACATGATAACAATGGAGGTTTTAATAGTCTTAAATTGCTTTGCATTTGAAGTGTTGAACAACAATTTTGTTTTTGTTTGATGGATTAAGAAAAAAATGTTTTAGATCTATGACCGGTGCATGCTCGTGGTTGAGAGTGGGATAGTTATCTTGCATGAGATATAAGCCTCAAGCTTGAAGTGACTATTGGATATTGAAATTTATACATAGATTTTTTTCGATTTTTCTTCCTTGGTTTACAAAAATATGCATACCTAGAACTTGCATATATAGCTTGTTCCAATTATCTCTATACAAAACATTGTTGTTGGTGTACATATTTAGATGCTCATGATTGTTTCAAGGTTCTACATGAATGTACAATATTTTCATTATATGTGTATGTACTTAGAAATGGAGTAGGCTATTTTGGGAGTAAACAGATCTCTTTTTTGGGTAAAAAAATGGACTTGAATCCGGCCAGATTTTCAGAGGTAGTCTGAGTTTCGCATGAATCAAAGTTTCATGCATTTTAAAATCTTAATCCAGGGGTTTTGCCCCACTTTAAACCAACCTAGATACTCAGAAAATCGATCAAAGTTATGGATTGGCTGGAAATTTAAAATGGAGCCGCCAAAAAACCTGCCAAAAAAATAACTCTAGATAGAAAAAAGATTGCTCCCAAATTAACCCGCTCCCTCAGAAATAATGATGACTTTAATTGCATACAAAAGGCTTTTGGCGCGTACCTTTGCAATAAATATGATGTTCACATATAATGATATATGGCCAACATAGTTAGTGAGTAACATGCATGCCATTCATGGACATATGACATAGTTACACGCTGGAATCAAAGATGAGTTCGGATTTGATGGTGATTTGATGTGAAGAGTAGATGCATAGTCCTCTTATGTTTTTAGATGTAAACCATGGTTTAAACTCATATGTTTGTATATGGAATCTTGTTAGTACATTGGCCAGTTTTATAGCTTCTGCCCAAGCTTGAAGTAACAATTTATTTTATGGTTATTGGATATGTTTGTTACCTGGTATAGGTTGAAGGACAATGTACACTTGATTTTGTTTAGTTCCACACATGTAAGACTTGCATAAACGGAAGTGTTGGGTGATGGGAGAAATATCCCAGCTTGTTATGCAGGAAAAAGATGGTGTTTCCGTTGCATAGATAGTCTTGCCATGCTTTAAGATTGGTGTTTTTTTCTAGTGCTGAGTTAAAACAACTTTTCTAGGCTAGCTTCCATGCCAGTTGAAGTGGAAATGGATACTGCCAATATAATTTCCAACCACATTTTTTTTTTCTCTTGCACTCCTCTCCACTTCACATATGGTTATTATTATTTGTCTATCTTAGCTGCACTCCAAACCATTGCATGTATGATGTTTGTTTGTGCATGGTTTCTAGTGAGTAGTTGCATGAGTTGAATGTGCAATTAATGGAAATTCTGGAAATGACTAGTAGGCTTTAGAGGACATATTATTTTGGCACTACTAGCGGTTTAAGGAAAGGTTGCAATTAAGATCTCTAAGTGGATTTAGATTCTTGTTCAAAAATAGGGTGTAGTTTTTTTTAACAAAGCTATTTATGTTGCTATATATCAATAGAAAATTCCAAAAACTTCTCTAAACAAAAATGCTTATGTTGCTATATATCAATAGAAAACTCCAAAAACTTCTCTAAACAAAGATGCTTATGTTGCTATATATCTAAACAAAGATGCTTATGTTGCTATATATCAAGAGAAAACTCCAAAAACTTCTCTATGTGATTAGTTGATGGATTTTGATGTTTTTAGATTGCTGGGAACAAAAAGGCACGAACCTGATGTAGCAATAGGATTTTAAATATGGAGGATTGTAATATTTTGACAATTGACAACTGTTCATTTCATGCATGCATACATATGTGTGTCTTGTTTATATTTATGGTGAATAGGAATGAAATAGATAGTTTTCAGCTATTTATTTTTAATATGGTTTAAATGCACTTTGAAAATATGCGTAGTTAAAAGATTTGAATATTTATGGTGAATGAGGACTGAAATAGATAGTTTTCAGTTATTTATTTTTAATACGATTTAAATGCACTTTGAAGAAATGTGTAGTTAAAAGGTTTGAATAAGAGAGACTTTATTTAGTGAAATTTAGGAAAATGTGCACACTAGTTGAGTCATTGGATTTTTAATTTTCCTAGATGCCTACACCCAATTTGACCAATGTGACCTTCTAGATGCCAATAATCCCTAAAACTAAAATTACACTTAAAAATTTATTTATAAAGAAAATTCGGGGAAGAATTATGACTCTTCAACTACCATCCTAGGTCCCTCTATAAAAGGAGTGGAAGGAGCCCTGAATAAAGGAAGAAGAAAGAGAGCATGTATGCTTGTGTTTTGCACTTGAATATCAAATTCCATGTCGTTTCAATCCATCAAGTAGCTTGATAGAATCTTAGTGACATAATGGCTGTCAAGCATTAATTTGAAAGCAATATTGTTTTCTTCTAAAGGTAAACTTGTTTATTTTTGTTCATGGTAACATAATTCTGTCAATTTTTAGAGACTAACATAGTTGTTTACACATACTCGTTCCAGACAATATGGGTGTGACTCCATAGGATTATGCACCATCTGAGGTTTTACTTGTCTTGGCTTATCTATTTGTTTCAAGTGGCACATGGTTTTGGAAACATCACACTTGTTGGGATCCTAATTGGTTGTGAGCCCTTTTGGGTTATTTGTAGGTTGTTCAAATTAGACTTTTTATTAATAAATATCATCTTTGTCAAGCATATCTAATTTTTCTCCTTGTATTGCTTCTAAAAGCTTATTTCACTCATGTTTTTTTACTCCATTTTGTTGTATAAAGTTGCCTCAAATAGTCTTTGTTTTGATTCTATGAATTTAATTAATTTTTTACTGGTCTTTCTATTCTAATGCATTTCAGGAACTCCCCCTCATTTCGAGGATGGTACCTAGGGTAAACCCTAGATTCTTCAGGGCACAAGGATGTTACAACAATAAACTCATTATGATCTCAACATGTCACTTACAGGAATAGAACCTGGGTGGGGAGGATAACACTCGATCCCAAAACCACTCGGTCTAGACCCAACTGACAACATCTAAGAAATTTTGGTAGCTATAACATTAATATAATTTTAGAAAAAGAGCACTAATTTGCATTTAAAATCATAGTTGACTACTAACCCAATGATCATTATAAAATTCATTCACACACATTAAGGAGATATAATGCCCCTGAGGTGAAACAACTCCATTAACTTTTCTAACAAATCAACTTGAACCCAAGTAGTTAGTTTAGGCTCAAAGAAATACTTGTATTTCCATCCCCATTTTCCTCTTGACCAACCAAACAAGAGTGTTTTTGCATGATGTTGTTATAATTTCAATTTTAAGCATCAACATTTTCCACATCATGTCCTATATTCTACAATGTTGCATGCATTGCATGTTGGTGGTAGAAGGATAGTGCTATGGCTTCAGATATCTGATGGCATTCAATGGTGGTAAACATCAATTATTGATGACAATTGAGATGATCAATGGTGGTCATGGGTTAGTGAGTTATTGATCTTAGTGGGTTAGGGGGATATAGTGGATTAAGAAATCAATAGACTAGTTGGTGGATCGAGAGTAACTAAGTCATCTATGTATGTAATTCCTTCCTCTTTTCCTTTTCGTTGAGAGATGGAATTATCAAATTCCTTCATTATCCATTATTTTGTCATAACCTTGATTTGGAGGAGGTTCCTATGGAAATGGAACATTTCATACTCCTCCAATCTAGGGGTAGAGGGGTCCCATTTTAATTGATTACATCTACGTACTATTGATACCCAAGCCAAAATGGATTGAATTTAAAGGGTAAAGGGGATTTCCAACTCTCTTCTCTAGTTCTATGAGTATATGTGAATGTTCAGAGCCTCCATTTGCTTCCACTGTAGGCTAATGCCTATTATTTGTGATAGAAGAGTTTCTTTTAACAAGAATTGATTCAAGATTTTCTCAATGAATTCTTGCCCAATTTGTTGATTAGTCCATTTTGGTGAGAGATTGCTAGGTTGAATGTCCACTAGCCTTGCTTCCTAATTTTTTTTATCAAAGCATTTTGCTAAGGGATCTTCCATAGCCTTTTGAACCCATTGCTTGAGGCTATTTACTATAATGAGATTAGGCGACTCCATTAATCCCCTCCCTTCCAAATCCTTCTATAAAATTTGTTCATGTTACATAGGCCCATAGATATTTAAAAGATCCAAATACATATTGAAGTCCTTGGAGAAGAGAGATAATGTCATGCTATTTCCAGACTCTATACAATTGTTGAGCTCAAAGTAGGATTTCCAACCAATAACACGTCCTTTTGAATGACTAACTGCACTAGTGCACTTGAAATTCCAAACGGGGAAGAATTATTTATGTGAATATATATAAGTGACCTCAATTATCATTGTTTCAAACACAAAAATAAAATCAAGATTATGTACAAACATGTTTTTGTCTTTGGGAACAAATTTTACGAGAAGTTCCCAGACCCCAGTAATTGATGGAGAGTAAAATCAAGGGGAAGGCTCCTTAGGGGCTTCCCTTGCTCTAATCACCTTAAGAGTTTTCAGTTATGTTCTCTTGATAACCTCTATCCCTACTTGTGAAATAGTCCTTGCTACATTGGACCGTCTTCCTATCCCCGTATGGGGTGTCCTCCTCTATTCCTCCTTCAAATATATGTATAATAACCCTATCCCTCTTCTTATATCTAGATATTGCATTGTAACTATGATTAGAAGGGGTGGTCCTTTATCATTGACCAAATTGGGAAGGGGTGTTTAAGGTTTAATTCCTTATTCTTTTGACTAGAGATTCTAACAATGTTCCCCCATGAATCTCATTATTAGACAATGGGAACGAGGGCATCTTGATCTTACTACCTTCCTTAATGGTGTAATTAAAAACTTATTTTGTTAACTCCCTTTGTCCTTCCATCGATGTAGATCCCCCCATAATATCCTTTAACCTTGTGTCAATTTGAGGGTCCTTCATGTGCTTTTTTTAGCACTCTCCCCAACTCTTCCAGGGTACAAAATTCTTCTTTATTGCAAATTTTGCTAATGATGCCTTGAATCTTTGTAATATTGTTTGATAAGTATTCTCACCCAATATCAATCTATTGGGCACAATTTTTCGCAAGAGATGGGGGGGGGAAATTATCCCATAGATTTTCAAATATGTCTAGTCCTCTTGTAAGTATCGATTTCCAATGCTTTTGAGCAACCTCATGTCTTCCCTGCTCAGTTTGGGACATTCCTTGCAAAAGATCAGTCTGTATAGGGGTGCCAAGAAATAATCACATAACTAAGCATATTTCCTCTTGTACTTATTTTCCCACACTATCTTACAACGAACATGTCATGTATTTTTGACATGTGCCAACTCCAGTTTAATCCTAGAAAAATATTAATGGTATAGATAAAATCCATCAAATAGAGGCCATGTAGATGGGTAAAACCCCAATATTAGATATGGCCTTCTATTTCCTATCTATGGCTTTGTTTAATGAATGAGATAATATTGCAACCCGGTTAAAAACACTTCTAGTAGTAAGCATGGTATATACCAATGGTATCCATGCATCGTTGAAATGAATGCAATTTTTCTTTGCACAGAGTCTACATATGAGAGCCACTGTATAAATATTGGGGTCTCTTAAATTCACCATGGCATATATTGTATCTTTTTTATCAAAGAATCTCTTGTCCTCTACCCACCAATTTGTGAGGATATTTTTAATGTCATGTTCTCGATGGAATTGTTCCACAAAACCTATGTTCATATGTTTCTTTGGTTGAAGTAAAATGTAATACTTTTCAATCTCTGAGGCTTGACATGATCCTATACATCTTTCCTCATCATTGACAATTGTTTTGGTATCCACATTAGTGTGTGTGATAATCCATTCTACTAATTTTGAGCAACACATTATGGGTGTCCTTGCTACGATAAAGTGGAGAAGAGGCCTTCTAATGTTGATGAGCACCATGTCATCATCAACATTCCTTATGTTTGGGTCACTAGGAGGAATCACATTAGGGTAATCCTCTTCCCTAATCCTTCTGTAGATTTCTCCCCAAGAAAGGAGATTTGAGGGTTGATTTGTGCTTCTATATCTTTATATACTAGCTTCAAAGGCTCAATATTTAGCTTGGACAATTGAATTATAGAAACAAATTGTTCATGGGTAGATTCCATTTTAGTGTCTAATTGTTCCATAGGTTTAGTAACCAATTTCTTTCCTTTTGGTGATTTCTTAGGTGTTCTAGAAGAATACTTTTGTGGAGGCATGCATTTGGAGAAATAAAAAAAAAACAATGAAAATGACATTATAAATGTTCTATTTTTTCTATAGATTTGACATTTTCTAAATCTATTTAGCAATTTTACAACATAAAAATTATGCTTTCAAACAAAAAAAAAACAATTTCCTTCAACTTTCAAGCTCATCCAAAAACATATTACAATGGTTTAGTAAGAAAATTGAAAACATGAAGTATTCTGAAAATTACCTGGAGTATTTGAGTAAAATTGTTATAGATTTGAAAATTAAACTAGTGACAAGAGATTTATAACCAATAAGTATTGAAAACTTGTGAGCAAAGTGTTGTATGAATAAATTTGATAAACACTCCGATGGATATTGTGCAAAGGATAATTTAATCTAGGATTATCAAATCTTAAAACAAACTCTCATGATGAACTTGGAGATCAATTCACTCAAGTAGAAAAAGGCTCAAAAAAATTCCTATAAGCATGAAATGGGTGAGTGAAAATGATGTCATATAAATGTTTTAAAAATCTTTATCATAATGGATTATATGTACGTGAAATTTAGTTGGATTTTGTTACATTTTCATATTCAATCCGTATGGTACACTTTATATACACATTCTCCAAACATTTATGGCGATGCGATGTATCTAACGACGGGCTACATCTGAACTTTGACACAAAGTTTGTAAAACTAGCAATGCAAATATCAACCATACTTTGTGTTTTGATCAACGAGAAGATCAACAATTACATTTTGGAAAATTTAGAAACAATAGAAATACAATTTTCCTCAAAAAATGTACTATGTGGAAAGTTTATGGTCTCTCCAATGATCAAAGAATACTTATAATACTTAAAATTTTGCATCGATGGGAAAAAAATAATATAGCCAAAGTTCATTTTCACCCTGATTTGAAAAGTTCAAAAACATAGCGAAGTATATAAGAGATGATACATCACTTTTGAATAGGAGTAACTTTGTGCTTTTTGTCGAAGTAATTTTCTACTTTTGATTGGAGCAACATTTATCTTTGTATTGGGAAAAGTTAATTTTCATCCCGATGAACGTGCTAATGGAGCAATTTTAAACTTTCAAATCAATGTGTTTTAATTTTTTTTTTTAAAAGAAAGTTTAAGTTGCGGTCCATTTAAAAAAATTGTTGAGATAATTTCATCAAAATTAGAAGGAAAAAAGAGTTTATAATGAAAGAAACCAAAACTTCAAAGGGAAAATAAGACATCGGTACCCAAAATTTATTGAAAATTTTAGGGTGTGTTGAGGTCTCAACATATCCTAAATCCAAATAGTTATGGAAAGATACAAGCTAGTCTCATTGATGAGATCTTAAATCATCATTGTTAGCTCATTTCTAACCAATGAAACCACTTATAGTAGATTAAATAATCTCCTAATAGTAAAACATGACTATAGAAACAATATCAAAATATCATAGAGCTTTGTCTTAGAAGCCAAAGGGATTAAGAAAGGGAAATTGAATATTATAAATACAATATCATCTGCTCAATCATTAAACATTGGCACAAACAACATTCACATAGAGAAATGAGATACACCCTTTTTCAAATCCCAAAGGAAAAAAAATTCTCAAGGAACAAAACCTCAAAAATTTCATTAACATTGATGTTTGTGACAATTGCTAGCACAATTACAAGGAATATATACCAAAGATATGGATTTGTATAGTTGCACTGTAACTGAACCCCCCCGTGCCTTGAGAGCTAACCTTTCTAGTAGAACAAAACCAATGATGAGCGGGAAACTATTTCATGCCTTTTCTTGGTCACCTAGAACTATTTTTTGTGCCCAATTGACTATTCAAGTGATCTACCATTTAGAAGCCAAAGAACTCCTTCAACACCCCTTGTGCCACTTTAAATAATCTCCCTACCAAGAATCAATTACTAGCAATTTAACTTCTTATAATAATTACATTCAACCATCAATGAAAAAAACATATTCATGTTCTGTGACTTGCGTTTGGTTTCGGTAGCTTCAATAGATTCCTTGTCAATAGTGATGGACTTCCTCCCATTGACATTAATGACCTTCCTCCTGAAACCAACAATATTCCTTTTTCCAACAACAACTTTAGTTCTGTCAATGTCGACAAACTTAGAATTGTTGATGCTGACAAATTCCAATGCTCTATCATTAACTGATATCAAAACCATCCAATAACAAGTACTAAGACCCCTTTCTATAGAAAATTAGACCAATTAATGATGTGTGGTTCATGATTCCTTAAAATATCTCACATCCAATTCCCAAGCTTCCCTATTTGTAAGGTATGGGATAACTTGATTTGCAAGGTCACAATCCTTGACTATAGGGGGAAAGTATAACAAACAAGTTTCAAAATGTGCCCCCAAAGTACTTTTAGAATAAGTCAACTAGTT
>ML833281.1:17602-30978 GCA_009831015.1 Picea engelmannii
TATTGTATAATAAAAAGAAAGTGTAACTAAATCTATTTTTAGATGACTTAATTTACGTATTAAAGATATTTAACAACCATTTTGCAAGAATGAATTTTACTATTTTTCTTTGAATTTAAAAAATAATGGTAGTTTTGGGACTTAAAAAAGATGTAAAGATATGTTTTATCTCTAAGTTTAGGCATTTCAATCCAATAATTGTAATTAATGCATTTAATAAAATAAAGTAATATATGTTATGAGCAATCAACATACATGGCATTTATACATCATCTATATTTAGCTAAGTTTGATAAGTGCACAAGAAGAATAAAGAAATAAGTGTAAGAAATTAAAATAAAAAGAATGAAAATTAAACAACTAACTAATTTATCGAAGTTAATCTAAACTATTTTAAATTTATCTGAACTAATCAAACAATATAGATAATTTTTGGATTAAGAATTCCTTCTCAAAGTGTAACCATCTCAGGGTCAAGGAGTTCTTGCTTCTATCTTACAATCTCTAATTTCCAACAAATAAACAAATAAAAGGAGTTCTTGCTTCTTGCTTCTAGCCCATTAGGGTGTTACTTTTAAAACAAATAAACTTTTAAACCATATACATCAAAGCAAGTGAGATATAGAATCATCAATCACATGCATATAAGCTAGCAAGTACCCTAGATACGGGCCTAAGCTAATGAGTACACTAGATAAGGGCCTACCAAAGGCTCATAAACAACATGCTAATATATTATCAATCTAAATAACCAACAATGCACAATTAAATACTCAAATACAAAATATATGTAGTAAAAATTCAAATATATAAGAGAGAATCCACCATAAAAATTCATAAATAAACCCTAAACACAAAAGACACCAAAACATTCACCGTAAACAACACCAAGAATATAGAGATAAGAACCCTTAAGGTAGGGTAGCACCATGAAATACTCCTTGTGGAAGGAATCATTCCACAATTCATTCTTTTTAAAAGTCAATACAATTCAACACATATCCAAAACAATGATACTCATGTGTATTTATATTTTCTCATGATTATTCCTAAGGGTCTTAGCCAAATACCCTTTATTATTATATTCTTTTATTTTAATTACATAGTGGACCTATTCCATTATTATGGTCGCATTACATTCATTATCCCCAGGGTACCCCATATTATCCTCCCTAGGTGCATTACATTCCATATACCTTAGCATGTTTCTTTGTCAAAACATGGGAAGAAGACATATAATATGACCTACTAAGCAATGTAGTCAATCGGTACCATGCACAAAAATCCATCCATGTGGTCCAATAGTATCTTTTCCTTGGTCTTGATTCTAGTTTCTTCTTGGGATCCATGTCTTCTTTGCGCTACACCAATATCTCCATGCATTCCTTTTAGTCATCCATGTGCATCCATATTGGTTGTCTCTCTAGTTCCATGTTGATCCATAATAAGTTTCATAATGCTCATGACCTTGCCTTGATGATTGTTGTTTCTCTATGTGGTGTGGGTGGTGATATACAACAATCTTAATGATCAATTATTATTTCTTTGAGTCTTGAACATGTCGTTTCTCAGTTTCTTCTTCCTATTTATGCCCTTCCTAGTGCTTTTCTTCAGGTGATTCTATAGTCTCTTCTTCAACTTCGACCTCTTCATATGACGTGTCATTAGGTACTGCAATTATTTCCATTGCAAGAACTTATTCATGTGACTCCTTGGTCCCTTCTTGTTTAATAATAAAAATATCATGCAATGTAATTTTCTCTTTCTTGTACCGCAACTTCAAAAGATTTGTTTGCACATTAATATTAATTGTACCAACTGAGTTTGTCCAAGGATATGCCAAAAAAACATCCACATTGTCCACATTTATAACATAAAATTTTGAATGAAACACATATTTATCCATGGTAATCTTCAAATATTTAGAATTTTGAACATTTTCACCCTCAACCTGTGTTCTATGAATATTCTTTGTATAAACATGAAATCTTTTGGCCAAATTAACATTGATGAGATCATACTTGCAACTAAGGTTAATGGAAACAATCACCTTATCTTGTTGAATATATCCATGAACCTGTAATATGAATTTTTCATATGAAAATAAATATATAGTTCTCTTCTTATCCTTCTTCACAACATGAGACCACATATCTAAAGATATTTTTTCAAATTCTTCATCTCAAATTTCCTTCATCTTTCCATGGTTAAGCAAATTCCACCATGTGTCTACATCGCCTCTTAAATTCCACTCTATCCAAAATTTCCACTTATTTCCCCATTTTGACTTCCTTTCTTTTATGTATTGTTCAACACTGGGACCATCATATTTTACATTAAAATACATCTTGCCAAAAATAGAACTAGGGTTTCAAAGAGAATCGCTTACTTTTCTATGGAGCTCCTTTATGTAGTTAGGGTTTGAGGCCAAAATTGTAAAATGATCATAACTTCAATTGTACTTCTTTGATTCACTATTATGACCCAAATTATGAAATTCCATGGCTTCTCTTGATATACCGACACTATTTTGACTAAAATTTGTGCACTCTATCAAAAGATATATCCAATATGCAAAAATTGTGGTTGTCATCGAAAAATCGCTAAAAAATTGTTGATTTTAAATCAACGATATCTCCACTTCCTTGACTCCATTTTGGATGATTTTTTTTGTGAAATTGGGTATTGTTTTTAGAGGAATTATGATATATGGTTGGTTTCTTCAAATTCTTCATATAAAGATTCATAAATAGACCTAAATATGGTCGTCCTCTTTTCTGTCAAAAACATGCAAAAAGAAGAAAAAAATTATCCCTCTTTGTGCCCACAAATTCTCCCATTTCATGCCCAGGAAAGAGATCAGATACCACTTGTAGTAAAACTTCAAATATATAAGAGATAATCCACCATAAAAATTCATAAATAAACCCTAGAACATATAATATACCAAATAACTCACCATAAACAATTCCAAGAATATAGATAGAAGAACCCTTAAGGTAGGGTAACACCATAAAATACTCCTTATGGAAGGAATCACTCCATAAGTCATGCTTTCTATAGAAAATGCAATTAACACATATATAATACAATGATACTCATGCGTATTTATACTTTCTCATGAGTATTCCTAGGGGTCTTATGCCAACTACCCCTTATTATTATATTCTTTCTTCTTAATTACATAGTGGCCTATTCCATTATTATGGTCACATTACATTCATTGTCCCCTTGGGTAGCTCCCTATGTGTCCCATAATATCCTCTCTATGTACATTACGTTATATAATACTTATGAAATACCAAAGATCCATCACAATTGTCACTAGCCACACCCCTAGAAACCATTGTGTCTTCTATTGCAAATGTTCAAGGCCAATTAGCACACATTTATGATTATAAGGATATGATGTAGGAATATTATAGGACATGTATAGATAAAAACCAAGTTAGATACATCAACACTTCAAAACAAGGCATGATGACATTGTTTATTGACCTAAGAACCGAATTAAATACACTAGTCACAAAGAGATGCATTTTTGTATGGATTGGTGTGCCTACTAACCAATTTAAAACAATTGGATGGATAGGTGGTTTATGGTATTTGACAAACATATTTGCAATAATAGGGAGGTTCCTTTGTATTTCCTTATAAAATTATGGGTAGAGTTTGTTTTACATCGTCATGTCAATTACTTTGACACTGGTGAATTGTAGGGGTGGGTCATGGGTCCATGTAGGATTGAGAAAAAGCTAGACATGACACATTGTTAGGTCTTCATCCTCCTAGGTGGATGCCTAACCCCATTAACCAACATCCTCCCATATAATAAATCATCAACCAGATCCAATATCCATATCCACCTTAACCCATAACCTAATGTAACATGACACATGTATAACATTATCCAACCAGGAGTGACCTTCAGACGTCGGGGGAGGGTTGGGCCTTTAGGAACTGTAGTAGATTGCATCTAGGAGAGGATGCATGGATATACTATGTGTTCTAATGCTATTTCATGTGACCCTCATAAAATCTCAAGCTATAAGAATACTTTTTATGGGTAAATGGAGGCCACTAGACATGAAATTTTAATGGAGTAGGTTAGTATATTGATTATCTATATATTCTTCATTGATTATATATGTATATGTAGTGTATTGTGTGTTTTTTTATATATCTAATAATATGATGTTTGCAATCACTATGCTTGGATAGCAGACTCTCAATGTCGGCAGATGCAACAGTGTTAGTTTCTACCATTGATGCAACAATGGAAGAAATTTTCTTGTTCAGTATATTGCACATGCATGTATGGTCGAATGAGCAATTCATGAACTAAAAAGTGATTAAAATGATCCTTCCTAAAAAAACATGATTCATTTTTATTCCATGTTCTAGATGATTTTAGTTTGAATGTCCATGTGTTGTAGAATGAAAACTAACTTGATATTGCTTAACAAAGTATGCACTTCCACTTTGTTTCAATAGTTATATTGTTAGATATAATTGTTTCTTTAATTTAATGTTGTGAGAGTTGATAAGGAGGTTCAATCTCTAGAATTATCAATTGCATGTTAGTTTAATTGCACCTGTAGTGAATGTCCAATTTCACCAATATAGACTTTGTCATTGGAACATGGGATTTTATAAACACCTTTCAATTCCCTAAGTTCTACTTGGTCCTTCATTGAGTCTATTGAGATTATAATGGTGTTTGTGGGAGTGAAGGCTATATTGATGTTGTTATTTCTTAGTATTTTTCCAATTTGATTTAGAGTACCTTTGATATATAAAAATGTGAGCTTTGGGATATTCCACCTTCCTATATAAGTGTCCTATGTTCAATACTTTATGGATTCCCTTTCCAATCTACCATTCATTAAAAATACCATACTAAGGTTATCTAGTTCATACTTTAATCATTTTGCATCCTACATTATTGTGGACCTTGCAACAAGGGTGTGAATTATGCTTAATTTTTTAGTTGGTTGGTGATTATAGTCTACTTGAAGGTATCTCTGTGCACATGACTTCCTCATATAGAATTGATACTTGAGTCTTCCATTGATCTTCTTTATGGGCATTACATCCAGAAATTATATTTGGTTGTCCCTTTCTATCTCAATGGTGAATTTGAAGTGTTATAAGAAACTATTGATGTGCTCAAAGAAGCCTTCAATATCCTCTCTAGCATGTCCCCATGTGGTGAATATATCATCCATGTATCATTTTCATACTCCTAGGGTGAGTTGAAAGGAGCTTAAATCCCTTACTTCAAATTGCTCCATGTATATGTTTGCAACTACTAGTGATAGTGGGGAGCCTATTGCTATGCCATGAATTTGCTCACAGATATTTCCTTTGTAAGTGAAATATGTTGACTTAAGGCATATCTTCACCAATTTAAAAGTTTTGATGTATATGATGTATTCTATGACATTAATGGCATGATCGACTATGACCTTAATGTAGAGAGGCACAATGTCAAAGCTTACTAGAATTTCATCATATTCTACCTTTTGGATTTTGATCAGTTTTACAACAGATGATGAGTTCTTTAAAAATTATTGTGTATTTCTAGAGGGGAGGATGATTAACTTAGCAAGAATTTTTTCCATAGAGTAAGTCAGAGATCATATCATGTTTACAGTCAGTATTAAGGGGATACCATATTAATTATGAGTATTGGGTGAACCATATATCTAAGGCATGATAGAATTATTTTGAGTGAATTTATTCTTAATTGAGTCATCAAGGGACGAACTCTTGATCGCTATGGAAACTACACATGTTAGTTTGTTCCTAGGGTCTTTATTGATTACTCTATAGATTCTGCATGTGAGGTTATCCATAAATTAGTATGGTATTCTACTTCATCCATTATGATAGTATCATTTCCCTTGTTATCCTTGAGTATATTAATGTATTTATTATTTATAAAATCCCATATATATTTTCTATCATCCTTACACAAGTTTCTTTTTGGTGTTTTAGAGGATATTAACACTACCATGCACTCCTTCCTAATAACTTCAACATTTTCTATTTTTGGATATGAAGGAAGATTCAATGTTGCCCACCAAATCTTCCACAAGTATATTGTTTGAGAATACCATAAAAATCAACCCTTTCTCTAAAATATTGTGTGCTAGTGTGTTCAACATGACCTTTGATAAAGTCACCATTTTTCTCTACTTATTCTTTGGCAATCTCACTAATTTGCTACTATTTTTCTACATGTGTAAGATAGTTTTTATGTTTCTATAGGTTTTTTATGAGAAATCAAATATAATGTTAATTTGTTTCTATAAATTGTAGTTTCAGAGAGTGGTGATCCATGTCCTCGGAGGATGGATAGATCACCCCATTCCCGAGTATCATGCGTCAAGTTAAATATTGTTTAAATGTGAATTTGTTTATCTTATTTTGGTTGAATTTCATGTTTTTGTACTAATTAAAATATTATAAATATGTATGCAATTTGGTTCATTGTTTTCCAGGTGACCAGTATTGCCATTATACCATTCACCACTACCCACATTTCTCCCTTCATGTGTCCCAGGCTATAGGGAAAGTCCAATCCTTGGCCACACTTCCCTAGCTCTTAGGATACCATTTCACCCCCCTAGGGTAATTTCATTGCTTATACAACTTGTGTGGTGTTATCACTACCCATCCCCACCAACTTTTTCATCCCATGCATCCACAGTGGTTGCACCTATGCACCACCCATTGGTCGCCCTTGTTGCATCCCACACTTTTTCATCCACTGTGATTGCACCATATTTCCCTCATGCATCCCCCCCATCCATCATCTTATGTTGATATCGTAGTTGATGCAACAATATATATTGCAGCAGAGAAGCTTGTACAATGAAGCACTCCACCTGCTACCGAATCTCCATCGTTGTCTGAGTTATTCATAGTGAGATCATCCATTGATGATTTTTTTATGTATTATGAATGGAATTGATTTTAGGAATTTGTTATTAAATTTCATTGCTTTGATTCTTGTAATTGTTGCATGGAGGCATAGCAGAGAGATTAGGTTCGTAGAGGAGGGAAACACCCTCGTGACTGATAGTATCATCTGCAGTAATTTTTCTTATCTTGAATTACAAAGTATCATTTTGTAAGTGTGTTAATTCATTGTGGAAAAAAACTTATAAAAATGTTGTTTCTTTGTCAAGTCTCTTGAAAGATGAACCACGCCTAGACACAAAAATACTTGAGCTTATGCTTTGAGTAAGAGGAGAAATATTGAATTTTGGGATACACCTTATAGTGGCGAGGGTGGTAGTGGTCAATGAGTAACCAATGAGTGTCATTTATCTAGGGAACCATATGCCATTATTTTTTGGGGGGGCATGAGCTTCCATTTTTCAGATTGGGCATAATGTGCCATTTTGTTAAAAATGTACAAGTGATTTGATTTTGAATAACAAACACACACACACACACACACACACACACACACACACACACACACACACACACACATTTCATGGCACATGTTCTGTGAATTGAAATGTTTGTTTATTTGATGTTGATGAATGATTATCATGATGACTATGGTTTACCCATATAGACCTACAAACACAGCAAGTATTATCTCATCTAATTAATATAATTATTTTAATTGATTATTCATTGGGCCTCCCTAGTTGGACACAAGACATTAGTTGACAGATGTTAAGCCAATTATGTTAGAAATAATTGTGTATCTTGATGCAATTTCCATATTGTATGTGTAACATTGAATGTCACCATTGAGAGGTGAAAAAATCCTATTATGTATGCTTATTTGGTTAATATAAATCATTATTTTCATTTGTTATTATTGTGTGTGTGTGTGTGTGTGTGTGTGTTTGGAACCCAAAGTTTTGGGTTTAGTTTTGTGTGGGCACAAATGAAGTTTTCCGTGCTCATTCCATTATTTTACATGCACCTAAGGAAATGTGCAAGGAATGACATAAAGTGTGTGTTGGACCAAGTTTTTTCAGTTGCACACCAAGCTTAAATTCTACCAAGTGCGTGTTAGTCTGAGTTTTGACAGTTGCATTGGAAATTAAGAAGATGCCCACTGGAATCAAGAAAGGAATCATCGAGAAATGTCCCTGAATGATTACTGCCAGCAACATATGAGAACGTGGGATGGATAGAGGATGAGTTGTTTAGGCAGTTATTACTTCCATTGATACAGAAAGTCTACGTGTAGCACTGATAGATACCATAAGCGTGCGAGACAGTTTTGTTAGACAAACAAGTGGAGAAAAGAAGAAAGAGACAATGCTCCCCAATAGAGAAAGTTATAAAAGGAAGCACTAATATGATAAATAGGGCCAGTTAGACTAGTTAGATATTGAGGAAAATATATTCATTGAGTCTTTAGTATCGAGCTCGCTCTGAGCCTGATGTAATGTTGTAATGCTTTGAATTTATTTTTATGTCTATGTATGTTTGAGTATTGAGAAAAGGTGCATTGCTCAGTATGTTATAAATATGAGGATTTATATAGAGAATATATTAAGTTATATGGTTGTCATATGTATCTTCCCTACACAATGTGTATCTCTATTGTGATGGAATGGCTCCAGTAATAATATGTGACAGTTCTGATCCATTTTGTGTCTATCATGTATGAGTTGAATATGTCTGTGTATTGTTTTAATTCTTAGTCCTAATAATTTGTCATATATGAGTTGCATGGATGTCAATCATGATGACCTTTTGTATGTTTAGCCTTCATCCATGTCACAATACCTTATGTTATCTATTATCCTCTATGCATATCGTGTGAGATCTTCCTTAGCCTTGGTCAAGGATTGACATGTTGGTGATCAAGGTTTATTTTTGGAAAACTCTAGACCAACCCTGGGTCTAAACTCCCCAATGTTAAGAAGGACACTTGTAAGTGTGGATCAAAATTCCCAACAGATTGTTCTGTTGTTGGGACCTAAAATTATTTTTTGGAACGACGAAGGTAGGAAATGAGGTGGCATCCATCTAAAGATGAAATTCAAGACTGGGTAGAGGAAAAAGAAAACGATTTTCCCTTCGAGAGACTCCAAGATTGAGGGTGAATGCAAAGCAATGGAAAGACATGTATATTTACAAGGATATGCATGATATTTTCCTTGTTGAATTTCCTTGTCTGTTGCATAAATGGATAAAAAGACAAGTTGCTACCAATTCTTTGATGTGGCCATTGGAGCCAATGGCTTGGGATCAAGCCAAGCTTGAAGAAATGAAATTTTTGGATAACAAGTGGACTTGGGCTATCGACTTCTGGTTTGCTCTAGTAAAAGAAGGGTGCATTGTTGAATTCGTCATGGAATACATTGATTCTTTCAATGAGGCTGAAACAAAGTTTGTAAAAGGACCAAGAATGTGAATGCTAGAAGAAATTCCACTTTGGATAAAGAATTTGTTCGTGGAGAATGGGTTGATGCGTATGGATCCCAATCGAATGGATAAAATTCAGAAAAGAGAGAGAATGGGTCTCTTGAGAAGGATCCACATATTGTAGAGATGAGGTGAGGTATGGAATGGACCTAGAAGAGAAGAGGAGAAAAATATCTGAGAGGTATGCAAGAAGACTTGATATAAGACGAATATTGGAAGAGATATGTGGAAAAGAACTAGCCAGGGGAACACAATGAGGGGTTGGGTCCAAGTTGAAGAGAAAAGAAACTGCACCAGGAGGTAGTGCGGGAAATAATTCGGTGCCAAAGTGGATCATATACGAGGATAGGCCCACAAAGAGGCATGGAATATTGAAGATGTTGTCCAATAGGGATAGTAGTAGTGATACTAGTATGAACCTAGGTGACGAATTATGTACCCCTTGGTTGTTGTGAAGTGTCGCAACCTTAGAAGAAGATGAAGCATAGAGTAGTGGTTCAGTGATAAGAAGAGAGGATGGCACATACAGAAGTAGGGCGAATTTTGGAGAGGGTGATTGCGCACAAAGTGGAAGTGCGCAGAATGGATTGGGAGACAAAGAATATATTTTTAGTGTACAGGTCGGGTCAGGAGATGAAGTGCACATTTGTGGTGCATAGATAGGACAAGAAGGTAGATTGCAATGTGTTGGTGCGCCGAAAGAAGAAGAATATGGAGGTTCCCCTAGTCGTGGGGTAGAGGATTTTAAAATAGTAGATGGTATTTCATGGATGCAAGTAGATAAATCTCTAGGTCACCTCACAAGAAGTTTCATAAGAAGATGGACTTACCCCCCCTTTGTACCACCCCCCTTGCACATTTCTAATAAACAATAAAACACAACAGATAGTGAAGAGATTGGAGTAGAAGAAAGAGAATAAGAAGAGAGAAGTGAACAAACGAGTGAAGAATAAGGTGAAGTCAGTAAAACATTACCCCAAGCAATAGTGGTATGGAAGAGTCAATCCCCTAGTAGTCAGAGAAGTGGAACTAGATCGAGTTTGAAGATGGTGAATCAAGATAGTACGCTAAGACTACTTGTGTTTCACATAATGGGTAAGGATGATGTAGAGAAACACTGGTTTACCTGTGAAGCAATCTAGTATGTAAAGAGAATTATAAACAAAGAAGCCAAAATCATGCAGTTGGAGACCACGTTCATGGACAAATCCTTGACGTGGTATATGAAGTATAAGGCTACTACACCAGTGGGACAAGAAATTTCCCTATCTGAAATAAAGAAGGATCTACTTAGGGAATTCCAAAATCCTAAGTCAGAATCCCAATGTATTACAGAGATAAAAGAGATCAAGTAGAAGGAAGGAGAAATTCTCTGGGATTATGACCAGCAATTTAAAATCTTGTTGGGCAGGCTGATGTTCCAAATATAGGACGTGTAGCACCAAGAATGGTTTATTGTGGGGTTACTTCCCCATATATGGGTCCCACTCACCTAGCAGAAGGTGATGACTGAGGAAGAAGCAATTGAAATCTTGATGTTCTTGGAAGCTACACCTGGAGGTGTAGAGACATTGATTGGGTTGGTGTAGGTTTAGTCACAATTAGTGAACCTGGCAATGCAACTATAATATATGGCAAAGAATAAAGTCATGTATGAGCACGTATGGTGTATCACATGTCACTCTAAGGGGATTCATAGATACGAGTGCCCCATCCTCCAAATTATGTGGCGACAGGTGCGCCAAGTCCATTTCCATTTGGGAAGAAGAAATGGTGTGAAATATGCATATTGTGGGGCCATGTGCCACCCTGCTATCCAAATTTGCAAAAGTACTAGATGACGAATCACACTCCATTATGTGAGTTTTAAAATACGTCAGGAACGATTTCAATAGTTGTCCCTCACTCTAGTTAATGCAAGATAATACTTGCAATGCATTTCGAGTACAAGAGGAGCAGAAATGTGGTGAACGCAATGGCACAAAGAGAGGCAGCTACCAAGGAGGTTCCAAATATTTATATAGTCATTGTTGTGACCGAGGATATGGTGGAGGGGGAGGTAGACGCCCCACATGTTTTAATTGCAGTGAGATTGGTCATGTCTCACGCTTTTGTACCAAACCATGTGTGATATGTGCATATTTTTATAGTCCTGAGCATGTCACCAAATATTGTACCAACTTATTGAAGAAGTGGAAGGACATGAATACCAAATATAACATGGTGCATGTTGAGTCGTGCAAGAATGAGAAGAAGAATGAGGTGGTTGGCGTCTGGGTAGTAACTCACAGAGGGGCGAAAATAGAGGAAAACTTCGAGCATGGTAAAGGATCATGTCAAAATTTGGACAAAAATATAAGGAAGGAACATGATCCCCATACAAATTTTAATGTTTCTCAGCAGAATTAGTTTCTATGTGATGCGTAGAGAGTACTGGAACAAGAAAGAGTGCGTGAGGAGTTGCAATGCACAACTCAGAGGTCACTTGAAGAGGCTCGAATCTGGGAGGAAGTACGGAGGGTGACACAAAGGTCATTAGAAGAAGCTCGGATCTAAGAAGAAGTACAATGGGAAACACATAGATCGTTGGAAAAATCTTGTGTGTGTGATGAATTGTAACGCACGAGGAAAATATCCTTGGAGGAGGATTGCATGTGTGAATAAATATAGCATGCGACCCAAATATCGATAGAGGAATCTCTTAGATAGACTAAGTTGTGATGCACTGATAAAAAACCATATGAAGAGTAGCGCTGGGAGGAATTGCAATGCACAACGTGTGAAAAATCCTTGTGCGACTTAGGTCATAGATCATACATTGAAGATTAGTTAAGTACTTTCTTACACTTTTATTTATGATTAATTAAAGATCCATAGGACACAAATAAGTTGACCCAGATGTTAGATTCTTGTATGAAAGAACAAGGAGTGGACGCCACCATATCTGCTCAGCTTCTAGAAAGAGATGTATGTTAGGTCAACAAGCAAAATCGCACTGGTCAAGAATTTAAGATGACATGAAATCTTGGTGGCTATGACATGGATGGAGTCATGTTGGATCTGGGATCTAGAGTGACTGTTTTTCCAAATAAATCTTGGGAGGTGATGCGTAAGCCTAAGTTGGTCTAGTCTCCCATCCAACTCTGATTGGCCAATCAATACAATATCTACCCAATGGGTCATCTCTGGAAAGAAGAATTAAACATAAAAGGAATAAAAACAAAGGCCTACTTTTAGGTCATCGAGATTATGGATGAATCTGATCCATATCCTGCATTATCAGATATTAATTGGGCCTTTGATAATAATGCAGTGTTAAACTTGAAGAAGTGGTAGATCTCCTTTGAAATAGACACCCTGCCTATGGTTGTGCCATTTTATCCATATGAAGGTGACAATTATAATGAGCCTGTGGATGAGGATGCATGGAGCTTAGTCATTGGAAATATTTATAAGATCACAAGGTGCAAGGAGGACTACATCAATCCCACTGCAAACGAAGAATTAAGTTGGAGAAGTTTCAAGTCCTATGACACAGATTCTGAAGATGGCATGGATAGGTGGTAGAATAATCTCTACGAAGTATCAACAAGGATGTGTGTGCATATCTCTGGAGAGGAGCGCAAGGAAGAATTTGGCACATATCGTTACGATGGATCAAAATTGGTAGACATTTGTATTACATGAATACAACACATTCCAAAGTACCAAAGGCCTCACACGCTTGACACAATGCTTATAGGAATTCCTTCCGGGTGGTGGGATGTGCACCACCAACCTTATCGAGAATGGTTGGACATGGAAGAGGATATGCGTGAATGATTTAGAATTAGGGAAACTACACCTCACCACATGTATCTTTGCACGAGAGGATGGTTATCCAAGAAGTGGTGCGAGGTGCACAATAAATATTTAAATCTCTAATGTTCTCACCCATACCCACCTTCTATACCACTAATCCCAAA
>ML833281.1:43767-63110 GCA_009831015.1 Picea engelmannii
ACATTTGGAAAACAATCGATGATCCATAAGATTCTCTAGCATGCCTTATTGTTGAATATTAAGCATTTTCTTGGCCTTGTCCTGCTCCTCCATGAGATCCTCACTTGTGTATTTACTAAGAATCTCATGTTTATTCTTCTCCAAAACTATACACTTGATCGATTTCTCATCTTGAAGGGGCACATGGAAAAAAAACTCTCACTCTCTATGTTGTCAGTTTCCCATGTCCTCCTCTCCCATTTATTCCACCATATCCTCCTCTTCCTTGAAACAAGACCAACTTAATGAAAATTGCATCCCCAATATTGATCATCAACTTGGCCTCCCTCTTGAAAAAATCGATCCTCTACCACCCCCTTAGTAAATATCATACTTTGAACTCCTATTCTTCACCTCGAGGGGCTTATCAAATATCTCTTTGATGTCAGGGAGGAACTTCGCAACCCCACTTGTACAATAGGTTGTTGGAAAATTGTAACATGCCATCTTCCAACAATCAATTTTATAAGTGGGGCTGGGAAATTCCTCCCCGACATCAAATTTTTATTCGATAAGCTCCTTGACGCAAAGAATAAGAGGTATATGTATGATATTTACAAGTGAATTGATGCTAGTTATTATGGCTACATGGATGATGAGGATAGTATCTTAGAGAAAGTTAAGTGGCTCACAGAGGAAGATATGCAGGCTAGAGTGACAAGGGAGTGATAGAGGATCAAGTCTATCAAGAGGGAGGCCAAGTTAATGGTCAAGACCGGGGAGGTCATTTTCATTAACCCAATCCTATTTAAGGAAGAGGAGGATGTGGTGGAAGAAATGGGAGAGTGGGACAAGGGAAACCAACAATAGAGAGAGAGAGAGAGTTTGTTGCCCATGTGACCTTCTGGATGAGAAAGAGATTGAGTGCATAGAAGAAGAAATAAGATCTTATTAGTAAATATATGATTAGGGATCTCATGGAGGAGCACATTGAGCCCAAGGAAATGCTTAATATTCAACGATAAGTAATGTTCATGAAGAAGCCTTATGGATCATAATTTTTTTTTATTTCAAATGTGTTTCTTAAATTCTATTAAATATACAATATGGGCCTTATTTAATTCTCTATGTTGACAAAGTATTATAATTAAGACATACACTATGGTTTCTCTCTTGTTGATCAAGCAAAATGGGCACTAGGAAGCTCTAATCATAGAGCTTGGTGGTCCTAATTATGCCAAAGTATGGACCAATATGACAGACTTGGAAGGTAATGAATTTGATGTGGTTGGTGCCATTGGGAAGAGCCCCGATTATAGATACTTCAAGGCTATGCAATTCCTCCCTGACAACAAATATATATTCGATAACCTTGTTAATGTGAAGAAGAGGAGGTGTAGTTATGAGATTTAAAAACAAATTGATGCCAATTCATATTATGGATATAAGAATGACAAGGACGGTATCTTGGAGAAATTTGAGCATCATGTCAAGGAGGAGATGCGAACCAAAGCGTTGAGGGAGTGGTAGAGGATTGAATCGACACACTAAAGTATACGAGCATAGAAGAGTGATTTTCTCCACAAAGCACAACTTCCATAAAATTTTAATTGAGGATGTTTTCATACATACTTTTTCAATTAAATTGTTTGTTGGTGCATTTTTACATAACAACTACATCGGTGTGCTTTCAATTGCACTGACATGCTATAAACAGTGTAGCCAACATGTATGTTATGTTTTTTGATATCATGTTGATGTTGTTGTTGTTTGATTTATAAAATGTATTGTGAGTACGGTAATGATTTCTCTTTTTTTTAAATTAAAGTTGAGATGTGTCACTCATTAGAATTCAAAGTTTCCATATAATGTTTAACTTTAGTTTTATGAAATCATTTAATTTGGATTGTGATTGCAAAAAACTATAACCATTAATATTTTTGAAATGATTTTCGATACTAAGAGGGGGGTGGTGAAGCAGTATTGTTGTTTTTTATTTTTAACAGTCACTTTAAAACATTAATTTCATCAATACACAACAATTGATCAACTATGAAGTACAAGACACACAGTTTTGTCTTAAAAACAAATATCATTTTAACTGAAAATACAATGTTTATATATTAATTACAAGATGCAACTTTTGAGAGACACCAATCCCTTTTGAGCACCAATTCAAGGAGACACCAATCCTCTATTTTCCAAGAACCAACTTGAGGAAGCACCAACTCCCTCTAAATCAGGCTCCAACTTGTAAAAGACTCCAATCCTCTATTTTTCAAGAACCGACTTGAGGAAGTTGAAACTCCCTCTTTCAAGTTTCAACCTGTAGAGGACTCCAATCCTCCATTTCTCCTCCATTCCACCCTCACTTTATGTGAATGTTTCTAGTTCTTCCTTGGACTCTGTCTGTGTTTTGACCTTTTGAATTAGACCATAGAGACACTCTCTTTCCACTATACTTTTATGTTTTTATAGTATTCCAATATGTATGAAATTGAAACATTGTGTCTTTTTGTATGAACCAATGCATCTCTTTATTTAATTTAATAATGCTAACATTTTTTCATTCATTTTTCTTTATCTTCAATTCAAAAGACTTCAAATCATGTGTAAGTTTTTCAACATTAATGAAATATCTTGGTGCTAAAAATTGTTTACTGTTGTTGTAATAGTTCTTTGAACAAACCCTGATCCTGAGGTGTTAATTATCTTAATCATATTTTTTAGTTCTTATGAGTTGATCTCAATTATGGATTGATTCTTCTTATTTTGGTCTCACACTTCCATATTGATCCAATAATCTACGATCAATCTTCATTGTCCACTGTCGATCCAATCATTGTTCCTCTATCGTTACTCCAAGCATATTGTATTTGTTGGATCATTCAAGATCAATATGTCTGACTCGTAAACAGGAGGCTTATAGCCTATCCATCTCACCAACACGAAATTCTCTATTTTAAAACAATTATAACTTTGGTTGTTTATATGACAGGAAATTATCGACCACTCAAGCAACAAGTTGAATCGGAAAATAAAATAGAGTCGACCACTCGGAAGTCAAAATGGGAAAAAATGAGTTGGCCAAAATGCAAGTTGGGTCGAGGCAAAGTAAGTTGACCAAAGTCATTTCGACCAAGAGTTAAGAAATGCAAGTCAAAGTTATCAAGTCAAACTTGAAGACAATGCAAATTGAATTTATCCAAGTTGAAGTTGGAGGCAATAGAACTCAAAGTTATCCAAGTTGGATTCAGAGGTGATGCAAGTCGAATTCAAATGCAATGCAAGTTGAATTTATCCAATTCGAAGTCGAAGGCAATGCAATTTGAATTTATCCAAGTCGAAGTCGAAGGCAATACAAGTTGAAGTTATCCAATTCGAAGTCAAATGCAATGCAAGTCGAACTTATCCAAGTCGAAGATCAAGAAGTCTAATAGAGACTCTCGTACCATACCCTTTTACATATTTTAATGAGAACCAGATTTTGTTCTTTTCCCTTTGCATTTAGATAGGACAAATTTAGTATCCATAAGTAATCATTGTTTATACAATGCATGAGTTTGACAATATCTTATACATAATTTTGATGATGGTGACCATAATATTGACCTATTTTCATCAATTCTAGTACCAACATCATATACCATCTTTGACATCAATGCCAACACCATAAAATCATGTCCAACATTCTCCCCCTTTGGAATTGATAGAAACAATGTAAAAACATTTTATTTTAATTGAGTTTTTATTGTTTATTCTCCCCCTTTGACAACAATGGCAGAAGGGATATTTCTCTACTCCCTCTAAGGTTATACTCTTTGTGTCCATGTACTCCTCCTCTGATGAAAACTATGCAATTCAATTAGATTTGGAGATTACCCCCAATTTATGTCTAAGGTATTCAAAAGTAACCCTAGGTAAAGGTTTTATGAATATATATGCAACATGTTCTTTAGTATCGACATATTCCACTTTAACAACTTTTTGAGAAATATGTTCCTTTAAAAAATGAAATTTTATTGGAATATGTTTGGTTTTTTAGTACATGATAGGATTGTTAGAAAGGTTTATGGCACTGGTATTGTCATTGTTAAGAAGAATTGGATTATCATACTTTATTTGTAAGTCTTCCAGAGTTTGTTTCATTCAAATTACTTGACTGCAATAGGAGGAAGCAACAATATATTCAACTTCTATTGTAGATAGTGATATGGAGGGTTGTTTTTTACTTAGCCATGACACAAGACATTTTCCTAGGAAGAATGCTCCTCGACTAGTGATATTTATGCCATACACACTTACAGCACAGTCTGCATCAGTATATACAGTTAATGTGAAGTATTTTGTTTTTGGATACCATAATCCAAAATCCAAGGTGCCTTTGAGATATATAAAAATCCTTTTAACTTCCTTCATATGTGTCTCTTTAGGTTCATATTGAAATATGGCCACTAATCCTACAACTTGCATATTGTCTAGTCTTTTTGTTGTTGCATATAATAGGCTACCAATCATTGATCTATACATGGTTTGGTCTACTTCCAGTGATTCATCATCTTTGCTCAGTTTACATCCTGTAATAATAGGAGTGCTCATAGGTTTACAATATTCCATTTGAAATTTATTCAACATTTCTTTAATGTAGTTGGTCTAAGATATGAATATGCCTTTGTTTGATTGTGAAACTTGTAATCCTAGGAAGAATTTCAGTTCACCAAGCATTGACATCTCAAATTCTTTTTTAATTTCTGTAAAAAATTGTTTGCTTAGAGGATTTAGATTACTTCCAAAGATGATATCATCCACATATACTACAACAATAATCATATTATGATTTTCGTTTTTAATGTAAAGATTGATGTCAATAACTCCTCTTTTCTATCCTTGTTGTTGTAGATGATTATCAAGTCTTAAAAACCATGCCCTGGGAGCTTGTTTGAGACCATACAATGATTTCTTTAATTTGCATACATAGTCTTTATTTTCTGATAATATGAATCCTTCAGGTTATTCCATATAAAATTCTTCTGAAATATTTCCATTTAATAATGTTGATTTGACATCCATTTGATATATTTTGAAGTTTTTAAAAAATGTAAATGCCAAGAACATTTTGATAGCTTCTAATCTGGCTATTGGGGAAAATGTTTCCTCAAAGTCAATCCTTTCTACTTGTGCATATCCTTTTCACACTAATGTTGCTTTATTCCTTATAATTTGACCATCTTCATTAACTTTATTTTTAAAAATCCACTTGGTCCCTACCACATTTTTGTCTGTTGGTCTTGGGACAAGTTCCCAGGTCTGATTCTTCTCTATTTGATCAAGCTCTTCATTCATGGCTTTAATCTTATCTTCATCTTTTCTAGCTTCTGCAAATGTTTTGGGTTCTATTAGGGAGAGAATTCTTTGTTCTTATTCATATGTTAGCCTTCTTCTTGTTTCAACTCTAGCACATGTGTTGCTTATGATTTGACTTTCAGGATGATCTCTTTGTACTCTTTTTTATGGTGCTTTTGACTCTTGTCTTGGTGATTCTTCCTCTTCATTTTCTTCTTCACTTTGTGATTCTTCTTCTTGTATTTCTCCAGTTCCTTCTTCTTGATCATCACCTTTTCTTCTTTCATCAACTGGTGAATTGTATTGAGATTTTATTCTTCTTGATGTTACATCATCCACCTTTACATTTTAAATTTCCATAATTTTCTGCATCCTCAGATTATAGCATCTGTAGGCATTTTTATTGGATGAGTAACCAAGAAATATACCTTCATCTGATTGAAATCAAATTTTCCTAGATTATCATCATCTCTTTTTATATAGCATTTGCTACCAAAGACTCTTAAGTGTTTTACTGATGTTGGTCTACCAAACCACAACTCATATGGTGTATTTTCATGGTTAACTCTAATCTATGCTCTTTTAAGTATATATATTGTTATATATATACAATATATATATATAACAATATATAACTCCAATGGATATCTGGGAGGTTGACTTCATTTAACATAGTTCTGGCTACTTCTTGGACAATTCTATTTTTCCTTTCAACAACTTCATTTTGTTGAGGAGTTCTTGGAGCTGAAAAGTGTCTTTTAATTCCATGAGTTTCACAAAAATCATTGAACGCATCTGAGGTAAACTCCCCTCCATTGTTTGATCTTAGGCACTTGATTTTGAGATCAGTCTCATTTTCAACATGTTCTTTGAAGGCTTTGAATTTTTTGAATGCTTCTGATTTCTCTTTAAGAAAAGAGACCCAAGTCATCGTTGTATAGTCATCAATGAATAAAATGAAGTAATGTTCATCTTGCATGTTTTTAGTTCTTGTTGGTCCATAGAGGTCAGTATGAACAAATTCTAATGGTTTTGATGTAGAGTATTATTTTGTCTTGAATCTTACTCTTGTCTTCTTTCCATGTTGGCATTGCCTACAAACGGAGTTTGAAGGTTTAATAATCTTTGGGATATCTCTCACAGTTTCCTTTTTATTCACTTTTATCAAATTATCAAAACCTATATGTCCCATTCTTTTGTGCCATAGACAACTTTCCTCTATTTGGCTCATGAAACATTTTTCTTCTTTTTCAATGTTTACAATATAAACATTACTTGGCGTCCTTGGTGCAACAAATACTAGTTTTCCTGAGTCTTCTTTTCTAATTTCACATTTTTTAGAGTCAAATAGGAGTATGTGTCCTTGATCACATGTTTATCTCAGATTGAGGATATTAGGCTTCAAATTTTCAACTAATAGCGCATTTTCTTCTTTAGCTTTATTATTTCCTAGACTGACTATGCCCATTCCAAGTATCTTGGCAGAGACATTATCTCCAAATGTAACACTTCCTTTTTCTTTCCTTTTAAGACTGAGGATTTTTTCTTGATATCCATTCATATGCTTTGAACATCCATTGTCAACATACCATTGACTCCTTATATCTTTAGCATATAAGGCTACCTTACACTCTGTTTATTTTTCTTCCATTTGTTTTTCTTTCCATGACTTCTTATGATTTTCTTCTTGAATTTTGGAAGTTTTTATGGGAAGCTTTGGTAGTCTACAATCACTAGATTTGTGACCATAATTATTGCATTTGTGGCATTCAACATTGTAATTTTGCAGTGGAGAGAATGAATTATAGTTTTTGTTCTCTTGATTATTATTATTCGTGTTGTTCTTATAATCATATCTTTGAATATTTTTATGATTGTATTATCCATAAGCTCTACAATGTAATTCTTTATGCCCAAAATTATTGCAAGAGAAACAATATCTAAGAAAGAGATGTTGGTACCTTTTTGGGGGAGTTCTTCTTGTAGTTGTATTTTTTATATATTTATTTCATTTTGAAGGGAGAGCATATTTATGTTGATTAGAATCAGTCTTTATTTTGCTATCTTCCTTTTTGAAAGAGCTTTGAAGAGCGGTTGCATAACCTTTTGGATTTTTATCAGTTTGTTGAGATGTAGAGTTAGATCCTTTATTAGACTTCTTTTGATCATAACCTAGTCATGACTTATTGCTTGATGATCTTTGACTGCTAATAATATCATCCAAGATTCTTGAACTATTTTCAAATCTTGATTGGTTGTTTCCTTTCTCAAGGTCTCTTTTTAGAGAAACAATTCCAGCCTCTAGATTTTCACAGTCTAGTTGTTTTTCATTGAGTTATTTACTTATGACCTCTTCAATTATTTTGGCTTCTTGGAGTTGTGCTTTTAAGTCAATAATGACTTGTTATGATTCCTTGATGGTTATTGAAACTTTCTCTTCTCTTGATTTTTGTTTTCCTTCATATTCTAATAGTTGTTCTCTTAATGATTTGTTCCTCTTTTTATATTTTCTCAATTCTTCAAGAGCACTAATAAGTTCTCCTTTAAGGTCTACTTCTTCTTCAACTTCATATTTTTCTTCATTATCATCAACTACTTTATTTTGATATTTTATGCCCATGAATAAAATTTTTGTCTCATCATCTTCACTCATGTCAGATGAACTATTGTCTTCTTTGGACTAGAAGTTTTTTTTTCTTGTAAAATTTCTTCTTGTTTCCAGTTTTTCTCTTCTTAAGTTATTCATGGTTATAAGTATATTCATTATCACTATCCATTTGCTTGGGATAGGGACATTTGGAGGCAAAATTCCCAACTTTGCCACAGTTGAAGCACTTTAAGGGTAACTTTCCTTTATATTTCCCAGACCCTTTCTGGAGTTTACTTATAAAATTGGCCTCTTCTTCATCTGATATGTTTGAGTGATTTTCATTTGACACGTGCTCATGGTTATTTGTTTCTTTTGATGCTTTGAAGGTTGTTTCCATTTTTTATGACTTTTCTTGCCCGGTTCTCATTTCATAGGCTATAATAATCCCATGAAGTTCATCCATTGTAATTGTGTCAAGGTATTCTCGATCTTCCAAGGTAGACATCTTGGCATCATATCTCATTGGTAATGATCTCAACAACTTTTGGACAATAATTTTGTCTTTAAATTCTTCTCCAAATGCTCTGATTGAATTAACTATTTCATCCACTCTTTGAAAATATTTTGTGATGTTTCCTTCCTCTTTCATCTTCAAAATTTCAAGTTTCCCTTTGAAGTTTGAGTTGCTTGAATTTTCCATCTCCTTCATAGATGACTTTAAGTTTGTCCCATATTTATTTTGTTGATTTACAATGCATCACTTTTACAAATATAGGATTAGCTAATCCACCTAGAATTGCATTAATAGCCCTTGAATTATCATTGCAAAGTTTCTTTGCAGCAGCATCTGAAAGTGAAATAGTTGGTGTAGTGTAACCATTTACCACATATATACAAACATCACATCCAAGAGCCATTCGGTAACTTCTCATCCTTATACTCCAAAATGCATAATCATTTCCTTTGAATAATGGTGCTTTGTTGGAGGAAATTCCTTCTTTTAGATCCATTGGATTTCTCAAAATATTCCTTCAAGTGGTTATACTATGGTAAAGGAACCTGCTCTGATACCAATTGTTGAAATAATGTTCAACACTAAGAGGGAGGGTGAATCAGTATTGTTGTTTTTTTTTATTTTTAAAAATCACTTTAAAACATTAATTTCATCAATAAATAACAATTGATCAAGTATGAAGTACATGGCATTGAGTTTTATCTTAAAAACAAATATTATTTTAACTGAAAATACAATGTTTGTATATTAATTACAAGATGCAACTTTTGAGGGACACCAATCCATTTTGAGCACCAACTTAAGGAGACACCGATCCCCTATTTTATAAGCACTAACTTGAGGAAGAACCAACTCCCTATAGATCAGGCTCCAACCTATAAAGGACTCCAATCCTCTGTTTTTCAAGCACCAACTTGAGGAAGCTACAACTCCCTATTTCAGGCTTTAACCTATAGAAGACTCCAACCCTCCCTTCCTCCTCCCTTCCACCCTCACTTCATGTGAATGTTTCAAGTTCTTCCTTGGACTTTGTTTGTGTTTTGATCTTTTGAATTAGACCACAAAGAAACTCTCCTTCCACTATACTTTTTTGTTTATGTAGTATTCCAATAGGTATGAAATTGAAACATTGTGTCTTTTTGTATGAACCAATGCACCTCTTTATTTAATTTAATAATAATACTAATATTTTTTTAATAATTCTTTTTTATCTTTAATTCAAAAGACTTCAAATCCCTTGTAATTTGTTTAGCATTAATAGAATATTTGGGTGCTAAAATATATTTACTATTGTTCTAATAGTTCTTTGAACAAACCCTAATCCTGAGGTGTTAATTATCTTAATCATATCTTTTAGTTCTTATGATTCGATCTCAGTTATGGATTGATTCTTCTTGTTTTGGTCTCAATTCCATACTGATCCAACAATCTACGATCAATATTTGTTGTCCACTATCAATCCAATCATTGTTCCTCTATAATTACTATGTGCATATTGTATTTGTTGGATCATTGAATATCAAGATGTTTGATTTGTAAACAGGAGGATTATAGCCTATCCATCTCACCAACACAAAACTCTTTGTTTTAAAAAATTTATAACTCTCATTTTTTATATGACAAGAAATTCTTGACCACTCAAGCCAAAAGTCGAGTCGGAAAATAAAATAGAGTCGACCACTCGGAAGTCGAAATGGGAAAAAATGAGTCAGCCAAAGTGCAATTCAGGTCGAGGAAAATTAAGTCAAACAAGAGTCAATAAATGAAAGTCGAAGTCAAAGGAAATGCAATTTGAAGTCAGAGGTAATGCAAGTTGAAGTTATCCAAGTCGGAGCCAGAGGAAATGTAAGTCGAAATTATCAAAGTCAAAGTCGAAGGAAATGCAATTCAAAGTTATCTAATTCAAAGTCAAAGACAATGCAATTCAAGGTTATCCAAGTCAAATTCGAAGGAAATGCAAGTCGAAGTTGAAAGCAATGAAAGTTGAAGTTATCCAAGTCGAAGTCAAAGGCAATGAAAGTTGAAGTTATCCAAGTTGAAGATCAAGAAGTCTGATAGACACTCTAATACCAGACCCTTTTACATATTTTAATGGGCACCAGATTTTGATCTTTCCCCTTAGCATTTAGATTGGACAAATTTAGTATCCATAAGTAATCATTGTTTATACAATGCATGAGTTTGACAATATCATATGCACAATTTTGATTATTATGACCATAGTATTGACCTCTTTGCATCAATGCTAGTACCAACATCATATACCCTCTTTGACATCAATGCCAACACCATAACATCATGTCCAACAAATACCATATAATGTTTAATTCTTTTTCAAGGTGAATTGTTTGTTATCCAACAAATACCATATAATGTTTAGTTCTTCTTCAAGGTGAATTGTTTGTTGTCCAACAAAATACAATATGTTGATTAAACATGTTTACAAAGAAAAATACATAAATATGATGAGTGAAAATATTATGATTTGAATAATTGTGTATTTTTCATATATTGTAATAATAACATTATGATATAATTATTCACTAATAATAATAATGATGTTATAATAATGTTTTTTATTTCACGGATGGGGTGTTATCCACTATTATTGAGCTGGATATGGGAAACTGCAACATCTAGAAGCACGGGCCTCGAACTAGGTGTGGAAGCATGGGAAGCTCTCCACTGCATGATTGGGATATTAATGTTCATTGGTACCCTTGACACTTAAACCTTCACGAGGATATGTAATACAACACTGCTAATGCAATGGCTCTTAACTTTTAGTACTTGGCTCTTATGATGACATTAATGATCCTTACTATGTCATGCAAAAGTGGAATGATGGAAGATTTGCTCCTGGTTTTCATCAATTATGCAACCTCCATTCCAATTTGGTATTGTTGCTCCTGTTGTTGGCATTGGAATAGGCATAAGGTCATTTCAGTTTGGGTGACAAAGGCTGCTATAGGATTCACCATGCCATGCAAAATGGGATTCTCCAAACATGGCAGAGGTGGGCATATTCCTCCTGGGTGTATTTCCACTGGTCTCGGAAGCACTAGATCAAGAAGCAAGAGGCATAGGTCTATGAATTCTCCACAAATATCAACCTTTGCTCGTCAACATGATAGTGGGAATAATTCTAGCAGATGGGGATGCAAAATAGAATGGTTCAACCATCATGGAAATTCGTTGGGGTTTGCTCCAAGGTCTTTACTGGGTCTGTTCTCTCCTTCTAGTGATCCACAACTCTCTCCTCCTGAGACATCCAACCATGAATTTGGGGAATTATCTTCTAGATAGCCTTGTCCGATGGGAGCATACAGTGCATTCATGATGCCTTTGGAATCCTCCAACAATTGATCTTTGAGCTATGTAGTGAGGTAGACGACCTAAAATTCTGTCTAGAGCTAATGGACCATCGAATCTCCATATTAGTGGTAATGAATGACAATCCTGATTCTTTTTCAACTCAGGATACAACATGCATGCAATGGCCTATTCTCCTTCCCTTGGGGTGATTCAATGACACTTCTATTGAAGGTCAAGTTTAGTTCTCTGATTAAATGTCTTTGTTTTAGCAATAAGATTATCTTTTCACTTTTGTTGTATTGGTCATCTCTCTAGTCTAGACTCTACTATATATTTAAGTTTTTAGTTCAATTTTTTTGTGTGAGGCACATTATACTAGACATTGTGTTGGTGCCGAGTTGGTTTCTGTCCATGGAAACTCTGGCCCCAACATAAACTTGTATATTTGAAATGGTTTTTTATGAAAGGTAATACATAGAATACTTACTTACAAAAAAAATGTTCTTTTATTAATTTTTATTATTCAAATATTACAAGACAAAGCTATAATCTACTTGTCTACTAAAATCACAATTGTTATTTTCATTTTTTCCAAAGCTTTTGTTAATTTATATTATTCAACTATTATAATATATTAAATTTATTTAATTACATTTAAATTACTAAGTATAAACAATATATAATGATAAATTTTGATATATACACTTTCGATGAAATGGTTTTACAATTTTTAACTCTATTACCAACTTTATGAATCTTCTATTGAAAAAGCATGTAAAAGTATGTAAGTATTAGTTTAATCTTCTATTAAAAATATATGTTATTGCATTTTGTTGATTTTGTATCAACATGTATGCAAATATTGGATTTGGTTATTGAATGAAAAAATAATTTGAATAATTACTCTTATGAATGTTATTTTTTCATTTATTTATTGATAACACTAATAGTTGTTTATAATTAAATTTGTAATTGTTATATTTAGAAAAAATATTATTTAAAAACTATAATTAATTAAATTTAAATGATTAAATATGAAAATGTAATCATTAATAATAATGAATTTTAATAGAGAAAATTTGTTTTAAATGACTTTATGATTTTTTTGCTCTACCACCAACTTTATGAATCTCCTCATAAGGAATTTAGATTTGGTTAGTGAAGAAAATAATTAATTTGTTAAGGTTAAAATAATATTAAATTAAATTAACTTTATATTATTATTTTAAAATATAAAAATATTAATAAAACTCAATAAATAAAATAAACAAATGTCCCTATGTATATTTTATAGGACCTAGTCCCCATATTTGATGTATTGATTGTAACATGCAACCAACCACTTTATAAAGCAAATGTCGAATTAAACAATAGTAAATACATTTACATTAGTTCCATTGAAAATCCAAAAATACAATTACTCAATCATGTTTTTCTTATGCCTCAAGAGAACGTCTAAAAGCAGACCCAAGGCAAGGATTTTTTTATGAGCATTTGGTGGTCTATGAAAGTTATAGTTTATTAACAACTCGTCACGGGGAGACAAATTACATATTGCATGCACAACAACAAATATGGATGCCTTCCTTTTCATAAAGAACTCTTTGTCATTGGAGTGTTCCTCAAAGGAACAATTTTCACTAAATAATAAGGATCTATAAATATCTATGAACCCTGCAATGTTCCCATGAGTTTGTGGACAACCATCAATATATAACAAGTTTTTCCTATTAAATTTTTCAGAAGTATAATCATCCATGCACATACTATACATGGAAATGATATGTTTGTATTTAACAATATTTAAGTAATTAAACCGACTATAAAGAGGACCACAAAATGGCATAAGTGTTATTAATGGTTTGGAAAGAATGGATACATGTGAAAGGGTAAATGACCCAAGATTTACAACATCTATTTTAGACTTGGCAATTGTAACATCCCGCTCTGGTGCACTGAGAAAACTTATTCTTTGAGGACACTTGCTCGCAAGTGATCTGGACTTTTATGATAAGAAAACATGTGTCCTTGATTATGATGCGATATGATAGATGACATGATGTTTTACTGCTTTGACATGGAAGGGTGCTATTGACTCTGTTTTACTGAGTGTGCAAGGGTTTTTTTTTACCTTGAGGATGCAGAGGCATCGACAGGACCCCTTGGACTCCGGATCGAGTCAGGGAGTGTCCTTTGGGGTTGATTGTTTACTGTGATTTTAGTATATTTGATTTGATGATATGATGTGGACATGTTCTGATATGATTGTTGATGATGCAGGCTAACGATAGCTTGCCGACCAGACTCACATATGGAGTAAAGGGGCCACACACAATTTTCAGAGAGGTTGAGGGAGAGGTGTGGACAACAGCCCTGCCACAGCCTACTAGCACTCCCGTTGTGGCTCGAACTGTAGGTTAACGATTACCTAGTTCGAGAGGATCCACGATGTCGTGAGGGTAGACTGCGACAGTCGCTCACGATGATTCTAAGGGGTGCGCAGTAAGGCGGGGGCCTTATTCCTTAGAGCCCTTAATCTCCCACAAGTTCACCTGGCGGAGTGTTGACTCCAGGGGTTATTGATGTCTACCAATCAGTCAAGAAGCGAGTGGCACCCATGGAGCACGTGGTGCATCCTGAAGGGCAGGTCGCGCAAAGGAAACACTAGAGGCGAGTGGCATCCTTGGAGCACGTGGTGCATCCTGAAGGGAACGTCGCGCAACAGAAATGAACGAGGCGAGTGGAACCCTTGTTGCACGTAGTGCATCCTGAAGGGCACGTCGTGCAAAGGAAACAATAGAGGCGAGTGGCACCCTTGGAGCACGTGGTGCATCCTGAAGGGAAGGTTGCATTAATGTTGATGAAGGAACAAACCTAGATGGCCCTAAGACATTAAAAACATTAAGAAATTCTTAAACTACTTCCCTAATTAAATGTTGCCTAGTTCAGAATCTAAGTCCTAAGTCTAAAACTTCTCAGGGTAAAATTTGTCTAACCTTAAGAAAAGGCCCTATAAAAATAAAAAAATAAAAATTTAAACTAAAAACCACTTAAGTAATAGTTTTAGTCTTCATAAATTTTTGGGGTAAAATGAAGAGAGTAATAATTTAATTAAAATCCGTGGTTTTAATTGTAAAGAAGAAATAAATTATTTAACTTGTGAAAGTGTAAAAAGATTTCAAATTAATAATAAATGGAAAAGAGTAAATAGTGCAACTGCCATTGTGGCCCTAATAAAAGGGAAAAGAAGGGAATAATAAAAATTAGAAAACTAAGGAATGGGGGGAAACATAATAAGGGAAAGAGGGGAACTTATGGTAAAAAGCGAGGTCAACATAGTAAGGAATCTGCATTTAAGAACCTTCTAAAATGAACTAAATTAGCAACTTCATTTTAGGGAAAGTATTTAAACCGGTAAGGGAATCTAGGAACACCTAGGAGTAAATTTAGGAGCAACACTAGGTGGGTGAGGTAAATGAGACAATTAATAAATTTAAAGAAAATAATTATTGGAGGAAATAGGGGGATGGACGACACTTGTGCGAAGGAGAATATTTAGAATATTTTTATTAAAACTTAATTTAAATGTGAACTAGGGAAAGTTGGAGGTTCTAAAAATTCTATAAAAGAAAGGGAAGATGAGGAAGAAGGGGGATCGGCTGTTAGCGTAACGTTACGCTGCCGGATTTGTGACTTGACTGATTACTTGTGGAGAGTTGGGATTTTCCAGCTCGGATAGGAGTGGTAGCTCGGCCTTGCGAGGTGAGCTGGGAAGCTAGACATACCATCTGGATAGTGTGTGGCCCCTTTGCGGCTCGGGGGGATAAGGGGGAAGAAGATTACCCCTAGCGATTGGCTGGGAGGTACTGGTGTAGTCTCGACGGTCGGTGAGCGGGAGCAGCACAGAGCACGCGGATGTCATCGAAGCAGGCGATAAGGCAAAGGTATTCTCCTTTATTTAGTAGAGTAAAATGCATTATGACTTATGCCTTGATCTAAATATTTAATGTACTGGATTGGGTGATTAGATTGATAGAGGACCTCTTTTTCTTAGCCTAGCTGATTGCTTGACTTGCATCCTTTAGTACAACCTTGGCGCTGGGATTATCTTGATTTCATGTTATTTTCTGCACCTGGACTGATAGTATCCCAGCGATCCCTTCGATCAAATGTCCTTATGGCCTTGGTATTCTCGCAATGCAGTCAACACTTTTATTGGTATTCTGGGATGCGTGAGGCCTTTAACCTCAATCTACATTGTCTTCTTTATAACTGCTTAATTGGGTGTTATAGCTGAAATTTTACATGTAACTGCTTTGTACTTAGGCCTACGTTCCTTCCAGAAGTCACACAGGGAAATTCTTAGAACACTGTGCACAGAGATTCTGGATTGTTTTCAATATTGTGACAACAATACATTGGATAGTGATTTTTGTATTGCTTAATGCGTTTAAAATATTTAGAGATTGATAGATTTCAGAACGATTTAATAGTCATGATGATTTTATCCTTGATAGCATGTTGATCATTAACCATCCTGGGATAACGATAATCATGCCAATGGCTCAGGATTTATTATTCCTTTTTGTGGTGTCTGATAGTTAAATAATGACTTATCCCTAATATTGTGTCTGATCGGGAAATTTAATCCACCCCGCGGTTGTATTGCGTCGACTGCATAAACCTACCACTCTGCAATTTCGTACTTACAATGGTTGTGTTAAAAGGCTTCTGCGATTCATTTTTTTGGGTTTGGTTGTATAGCTGATTTCTCCTGCCGGGCTTTCTTCTCGTTTTTCCCCTTTTTCCTAGAACAGTTTTTTTAAATACAAAATAAATATAAAAATTTAAATGGTACCCCACTCGACTTTTTCAAACCCAGCTTGTCGCCATTTTTATGGTTGCACAGCCGTATAGTTCTGATACTTCCAGAGGAGGTTAGGGGCGTAGTTTTACCTTGACCGTTTAAGCTTTAAAGGACTGTGTTCCATGCTAAATCACCATGATTTTCAATCTAGACTTGGAGTGTGTTTTCGTTGGTTGATCACCCCTTGAACCACGATTTGGGGCCTTAAAACTCAATTGCGCATCGAGTTTTTGGTGCCTTTGTGATGGGGCCATGTTCCCATCGCCAAGAGAGGGTGGCATGATAGAGGCGTGGCACACATGGATTGTTTTTTTTTGATTGGTGCTAATCCTGAGTTGTTCCCCTCCTTGTTTGCACCTTGTGATGCATGGCCTTTCACCCTTCAGTCTGATCATGATTGTTACCTGGAGATTCGGGTGGCTAAACAAAATAGCCCTCAATCTTTTTGAGTTACAGGATTGCCCCAACTGAGCTATCGGGCTGGGTGATTTCCTCTTGCCCTTGACAATGCCTCCATTCCTCTGTGTACACACCCAGGAACAGTGTGACCATCCTCCGCAACAGTTGAGGTGTTAAACACCCATCGGATTCGCGGGGCTTTTCTTTACACCGTTGTAATGCCTGGGTCAGCAAAATTCATGTAGTTGTTGGGGGTCAGTAGAGTGATCGGAATCAGTGCTAGAATTCCACCAGACTTCCACCTTAGCGTTGTCAAACATGGTGCCAAGGACTACTTCTGGAAGGCAGCATTTAAATCCCTTCCTGGCAGACTACGCCTTATGCTTATTATCTGACTGCATGAATTCTTGATTTAGAAATTTATAATTCCACAGTTGAAGAGTTAAAATTTGGTTATAATTTATACCTGGAATGAGTGGCATAATTACTAAAGTGCAATAACAATTTTGAGGTTAGTAGCGTAGGATTGCTATAACTTGAGTTAGCATTTACCTTGTCCTAGTTGTCTAGTAATCCATTTAACTCCAGGCTAACCAAATTTTAGTTTCACATATATAGTTGTTTTTCAAAATTTAGGTTTTGTAATAATTGTTATTTCAATTTTGCTTGGTTGTAAACATTAATATCTTATACAATGTATGTTATAAAAACCTTTCTGGAGAACAATATTTTTTTTTCAACTCTCATAATATGACACATTCTTATGCTTGAACCATGCCACACCCTATGATTGTCAGTACTTTCTGTTGTCCGTGCATGTCACCAAACTTTTTCTATTTCTCCAGGTTCAAGAGTCATCTACACAAAGCACTCGTAGAACTCTTGTATTCCAACTTCAGTTAGTGGCCAGACAACCCTCGGAGGTGGCTTTATTCCAAGGCAGATTGCACCCTGTGTTGTACTTATTTAATGTGGATTAAATTAGATTGTGATTTGGGTTGTGATTGGGGACAGGTAATTAAACTTGCGGAATTTTGGGTGTATCTAATGTCTTTTGAGTTTCAATAATGGCTCGATCATGAAATTTTTACAAGCTAGTTAGAGGTACTTAGTGGTTACTTATATTTATAATTACTAGTCCAGTTGAATAATTAGACTTGCTAGGTAATATTCCTCAAATGATGATTTAGATGGTACTCCGATGTCGCTTAAAATTTAGAACTGTTCAATGAATTGTTATAAGGCTAAATTTAGAAGGTACCTTCATGATATTTGGCAATTAGACCTATTGGGTGTGTAAATGATGATTATTATTGCAAATAATGTTATGTTGATAAAGGTATAAATGTTTTTATTGTTACATTGTTAAAACGGATTGGTTATATGATTAATCTATGATTTAAAGGTTGCCAGAAGTAGTTGTAAGTCATGGTAGTTAGGATGTTGCCCTTGATAAACTAGACTCGATCATAGGGAGCAATATTGTTATTTAAATTTTAAAATTAAACCAATTGAAGGTCATACTGGCCATAGTAATTGTCTTGTCTGGTAATGTGATTTAAAAGTATCCTCCCAAGGCGATACTGTACTGGTAATGAGTAAATTAAATGAGTTATTAATGATGCACTGTCGCAAATTGCCTTAATTGGATAACCCCGTTGACTGCGATCTTGATGGTTACATTTTGTCTTTAGCTTAGTAGGCTTAGTCTGTTTGTGTTGGGCGGGTTGTAGACACCTCCATGTTCCTCAGAACAGTCGCCAACCCTGAGACCTTAAATGGTTAAAATCGATGGGAACCTGGGCTTGAGCATTGCTTATGTGTCTTGGAGGTCCTAACCATTGCAGGGTAGGACAGGTGGGTAGTCATCCTTATTTATTGACGATGGATCATCGTTAAATGCATGCAGTTACTTGTTGTGCGTCTTATGTCGTCTTGTTGTGTTCATCGTGGTTTGCGTCTTGTTCGTCATTGGGTGGTGACCCAGAGTCGAATGTGTTTGTTTCCCTTGTACACACGCGCACACACTTTTAAAAACAAAACAAAAAAATCACTTGCTATAAGAGGTTTGGCATCGTAATGAGGAGGATCGTTACATATGGTATCCGAGAGAGGTTCGACCCGCGACTTGGGATTCGCTACAACTTTCGTTGTCATGATTTGATTTGATTATACTATTGCTGATTGAGTTGATTGTGTGCATGCAGGTAATCATGGTTAGAGGACGTCGCGGAGGCAGACGATGGGGTGCTAGGGGAGGAGGTGTGATGCCTCCAGTAGCATCCACACCTGAGGGGTCTAACCCCGAGGGAGGAGAGCAGGTTCTCGGACAAGAG
>ML833282.1:10533-22963 GCA_009831015.1 Picea engelmannii
TACTTACCCAAGGTGACTGTGAAGGGGAAAGTCTTCACGGTACCTAGAATTGACGTTGACCAAACTCACTCGGGCTCCTTGGAGGGTATACCCACGATTATGTGTGGGAGCTTGCACCAGGGCGTAAGTCTGTTAAGCAGGTCATCAACGTAACTTTTCCACCTTAGCCCCGCTTCTTCTCGTCTCGTTGTTGCGATGTTGGATTTCATCACCAACTAGTGGCTTCGATATTAGAAGGTATTGTTTGCTTGGTGATTGCTTCTAGATTTTCGTTTACCAGTGTGTGCTGTTTGTTACTCGTAGTTGGCTATAGGATTTTCGTTGGGGAATTGAATAATTGTTTACAATTGCTCCCCTGCGACATTCACGTAGGATGCAAGGTTTGTCTCCGGAACATCCGGAAACTTCACAGCCTTTGCATACAGACACACCTGAGGATACTCCTAAAGATTCTCCTCGTCCAGGTGAAATCCCTTTAGTCACTCTACCACCTGTGGACATAAGTGACGTCCCAGACGTTGTTACACCACTTCCACAAGTCAAAAATACTGATCCTCTCGCGGAATTTCGAATTCATAATACTATAGAGGATTATCGCATTCGTCGTGGTGAATGACCTACAGGACGCTTTCATCTTTCTGGTGACGATCTTCCACCTTCTGAATCACTTGCTGGGCCTTCTCACGGTGTAGTAGGCCGAGGTCCTTTTTGGTTGGGTGATTTCCGACGAGTCTTGTTTGGTACTGAGTCTCCTGAATCAGAAACTACACCCGCCACTACCACTTACCGTTTTATTCTTCCTCCCGAGATGGCTCATCTTGCTATTACTTCGAGTGTTCAAACCGAGATTCCGGCAATGACTCTTGCCCCTATAAACACCCAGCAACAACCTGAGGTTAATCTTAATTTACCCCCTGGTTACCAGGCTTTGAATCCTGTGTTGAATGTTCCACATCCAACTCCTCCACAAACACCTGCTGGTTCTCCAGGTGGCCCTCAGTTTCCTGGGCATCCGATTCCCGGTTTCATCCCGACACTCCCTCCTTAATTTTTTCCTCCTGGCAATCTTAATCCTGGTGGCACTATTCCGACCATTGCACCTAATGTCCAGAATCCTGTTGGTGGTCAAGGTAGTACGATTCCTTTTCCGTTTCCCAGTCATAACATAGTTACTACGCAACCTACGGTTGGTACACAACTTCCGGGTGGAAATGTCACTTTGGTTGGGGGACCCAACTCACCTTTAGGACAAAACATACCTTCTGCATTGGCTCAGTATTGGAATCAACTTATGCAACATTTTCCTCCAAATGTTGGGGGGAAGCAAGCTGTCCCTACTACAGGCCAACCGTATCCGGGTGTGACTAATCCTATTTGGGGTTCAGGACAGACTACTCAACCTCAAGCCACTACTCAAGCTCAAGGTCAAAATCCTTGGGGTTATTATCCGATTCAACCACCACCAAATCAACCAGGATCCTCCCTCTGGGGGCAGACTACATACGGTCCCACTGGTTTACCAACAGGGCTTCCACCCCAAAGTCACCAGTATCCTCAAGTGAATCGGCAATTGCCTTTTCTTGCTACTTTGGATTTGCTAGATTTGTCTAGGATTTTGAATGATCCTATTCGTCACTCTCCCCAATGGCCTGCTATTCCTGCAAAGCTTCCATCGGACATCCAAAAATTTGATGGGAAGGCGGGAGAGGACCCGAATAATCATGTCATGACTTTCCATCTGTGGTGCTCATCTAACTCCTTGATGGATGACTCCATTAGATTGCGTCTTTTTCAACGCACCCTTACAGGTGCTGCTGCGAAGTGGTACATTGAATTACCACGAGGATTCTTTTCGGATTTCAACACCCTTGCGATGGATTTTCTCACCCATTACCAGTTACCGATTCGTTACGATACAGGAACTGAGATTTTAACCTCCTTTAAACAAGGTTCCGACACTCTATCTCTGATCACATTCATGAGTGGAGAAGAAGGAGACGTCTTATTAAACTTGAGCTTCCTGATCAGTTACTGGCCGAATGGTTTACAAAATTGTTTGTAAACAAAATTGGAAAAGACATTGCCATGGGCGGTGTTGTTACTGAAGAGCAGGCTATAAGTCGTGCTCAGTATCTAGATCTTGTTTATTCACAAACGGGCACTTTGTATGACTTACTTCCTGATTTACCTCGTCCTGGTACTTCCAGCACTTCTACTGCTCCAGTTGCTTCACATGCAGCTGATGGTGTGATTGGGACCACTCATGCCCATTCACATTCCGTGTCAACTACAACCCCAAAATCCAATTCTTCTAATGTTCAAACTGCTCCGTCTCCTGCTCCTCCCGCCGGTAAAACCTCTGAAGTGAACGTTGTTCAATCCACATCTGTCGATAAAAACAAATCCAAGAAAGGGAGAGGCAAGAATAAGGAGGGTAAAAACGCTAATCCGAATGAGCAAACCAAATCTCCTCCTATTGATGACCGAGATAAGCGCAAACCACGCTATCCTTGCCTTATGTGTAGTGATGATCATTACACGAAGGATTGTCCGAGATGTGCCGAAGTTCATAAGTTCCTTTAATCCACACTGAAACCTTCTACTCCGAATGTCTTGTCTCAACCCTTCCCGTCTCAACAATAGGCTTCGTTGGTCATCCATGACCAACCTTCTGCTTCTACATCTACACAATCCTATGTTTTGATGTGCACAGGTGATTCCAAAAAAGACAATGTTGCACTTTCCACTAGAGCTAAAGACTATACTCCTTCTAAGGAGAAGGTTGACGATTCCCCTCCTGATTTGGTATCAACCTCTCCACCGCATCCACCTACAACCGGTCCTCTTCATCTCGAAAGACCGAACCTTGATACAGTTATACGACCACCCCCCAAAGGTGTCGTTAAGAAATCGACATTCAATCCTCATGCACGTACGGCTCAGAACTACAGTATTGTAGAAGATCTGGCCCAGGCACCTTCAGCGATGTCTACCCTTGAAGTCCTTCAGTCCTTTCCTGCACAGCGAAGGGCCTTGTTATAAGCCATAGGTGGAATTGATCCTACAGACGAGAATTTAATAGTCTTTGACTTAACCGAGCATATTCCAAGGTTACCCGCACAGCTTGCATTTCAAATACAAGTTGTTGTTGCTGACAAAAGCATTTGTCGGACGATTGTTGATGAGGGTGCCTCTATGTGCGTAATGTATTTTTCTTGTTGGAAAGCCATTGGCTCCCCACCGTTGACCGAATCACTAAACACTTTGTGAGCTTTCAATGGATCTGGTTTCAAACCTTACGGTGTTCTTCCGTTGTTGCCCATTACTCTCGAAGGCAAGACCGTCCAGGTGGAAGTGGAAGTTTTTGATACTCCCCTCGATTATAATCTTCTCCTTGGACGAAGTTGGGTCGATTCTATGCGTACTCTCGTGTCAACCCTTTTCCGTGTCCTACGTTTTCCTCACCAGAGCAAAGTGGTAACGGTTGATCAACTTTCTTTCTTTAATACCGATACTCGCACGGGCAACGTGCCGTTCATAGCAAACACCCGATCGGGTTATGAGAATGTTGGAGTCGGTCTTTTAAAAGATTCGTCGTTAATGGGAACTTTTCCCATACCACCACCACCCAATATTCAAAACCCGTCAATTGCATCTATTAACATGATCTCTACCACGCCTCGTGAACTTCCAGTGTCTGTTGACCCTTGGATAGTCCCTGATCCTGGAGATCATGTTCGTTTCGGCAATGTTATGCCGTTAAGTCCTGTTGAGTCCGCTTACCAAGCTATTCAATCGGCAACCCCTATTACTTCTTCTTGCGAGGAGTTGTCTCCTGATCCTTTTCATGTTGTTTTTCCAACTGACGAGATGATCATGTCCATCTTGGATCACAACCCTTGGGACGATGGGCATCATCGTTCCATATTATTTCTGGAACAACAGACTCTTGAGAATTACCAGCAGATTTCGACTCCGTCGACCGTTGTTGTTGTTACGACTGTTCCTGGATCTCTCCAAGATGTGTTTGCAGAAGGGAACCTTAGTAACATTTCGCCCACGATCCCCATAGATATTTCAGTCAAACCTGGGATAGTCGAGAACGTTAATATTGGAGCTTCTTGTTCTCCAGACGAAATTGTCGCTTACACTTCCTTGTTTAAAGAATTTTGTGATATCTTTGCATGGAGTTATGAAGAGATGCCAGGTATTGACCCGTCCATTGTGGTCCACGAAATTAATACCTACCCTGGAGCCAAACCTGTCCGGCAGCGCCTCCGTCCTGTCCATCCACGTAAATCCGCGGCCATTAAACTTGAGGTTGAGAAACTTCTAAAAGCCGGTTTTATTTACCCGGTGGCATTGACAGAATGGGTTTCTAACCCAGTACCGATCGATAAAAAGGGTGGTAGTATTCGCGTTTGCGTTGATTATCGGGATATCAACAAAGCTTGTCCTAAGGACAATTTTCCAACCCCTTTCATCGACCAAATCGTCGATGATTGTGCCGGCAGTGAAATCTTTTCCCTCATGGATGGATTTTCCGGTTATAATCAAATCAATATCGCTCCTGAGGACCAACACAAAATAGCTTTCATTTGTCCTTGGGGTACTTTCGCCTACCGTAAACTTCCTTTCGGTCTAAAGAACGCTGGTGCTACGTTCCAACGTGCTATGTCTTACGCATTTCACGATATTAAGCATATTGTTCAACCTTATTTGGACGATTTGTCGACTCACTCTTTACGTCGAGTTGATCACCCTAGGCATCTCCTAGATATTTTCGTTCGTTGTCGATTCTATCACATTCGCTTGAATCCGCATAAATGTGTCTTTTGCGTAGAATCCGGCCATCTCCTTGGTTTTATTGTTTCACGCCATGGGATCCGGGTGGATCCTATCAAGGTTGAGGCGATTCTTAATCTCCCTCCTCCTTCTACCTTACGCCAGTTACAAAGTTTGCAGGGGAAAGAAAATTTTCTTCGTAGGTTCATCCCGAATTATGCCGAGATTACTCGAGGTTTTACACATCTTCTAAAGAAAGATTCTGAATTTGTCTGGGATAAGGCGGCTAACGATGCCTTTGAAGCCTTGAAGTTGTCCCTTACCAAAGCTCCTCTTCTTTTTCCTCCAGATTATAGTAGAGATTACTTTCTTTATTTAGCTGCGTCCGAGTATACCATCGGCATGGTTCTCATTCAAGAGGATGATGCCCATGATGAGCATGTTATATATTACCTGAGTCAAAGTTTAACTTCTACAGAAATTAAATATCAACATGTTGAAAAGCTGGCATTGGCTGCTGTTCAAGCAGTTCAACGTTTTCGTCATTACATTCTCGCCAGGCAAACTACCGTGATTTCACACTGTAACCCCATGCAACATATATTGACTCATCAATTGCTGGGGGGAAAGTACTCCAAATGGATTGTTATTCTCTAGGAGTTCGATTTGGAATTCGATCAAGCCACATCGAAGAAGTCCCTAGTTTTCGCTGAGTTGATTTGTGATTTTCCCCACACTGCCACAGAAAACGTAACAGTTGATTCATTACCTGACGAGTCACTTTTCCTTATTAGTACCGACGATATTTGGTACGGAGATATCATTATATATCTCCAGACTCAAACTTTCCGGCCTACTCTGTCTAGTGCCGAACGACGTCGTGTTCGTTATCAAGCACGTCATTATATTATTCTCGGCGATACTCTTTATCGTCGAGGTATTGACTCTGTGTTTCGACGTTGTTTAACTTTTGAGGAAGCTGAGAGAGCTTTGAATGACTGCCACTCTGGAGCATGTGGGGGTCATATGTCTAGGTATGCTACTGCTCAGAAAATTTTACGTGCAGGGTATTTTTGGCCTTCATTGTTTCATGACTGCATTATAGCTGTTCAAAAGTGTCATGCCTGCCAGACCTATAATCAGAAGATCAGGTCGCATCCTGCTCCCCTTCATCCTATAGTCTAGGTAGGTCCTTTCGCTAAATGGGGCATTGATTTCATGACATGTCACCCTCACTCGGCCGGGGGGCATGGGTACATTATTGTTGCTGTTGATTATTTTACTAAATGGGCCGAGGCAATGCCGACATTCGATAATACTGGGAAGACTGCAACACTTTTTCTTTTCAACCATGTCATTACTCGTTTTGTTGTTCCTCAGGCTATCGTTACTGATCACGGTAGTCACTTTATAAATAACATGATGTCTGAACTCACGGAGAAGTTGGGCCTTCGGCATGATAGCTCAACTCCCTATTATCCACAGGCTAATGGCCAGGTTGAAGCCATTAACAAAGTTCTTATCACTATGATTCGACGGATGATAGGAATACACAAATCCAGCTGGCACACAATGTTATTCTCGGCATTGTGGGCATATAGGACGTCTGTTAAGTCTGCCACAGGATTCACGCCTTTTCGATTAGTTTATGGCATGGAAGCCATTCTACCCATAGAATGTGAAATACCATCTTTGAAACTAGCTGTAGAACTTTTACCAAATACTTCGGCTGAAGAGGAACGTCTGTTGTATCTGATGCGACTAGATGAGACTCGCCGTGATGCTACCTTGGTAATCGAAGCCCAGAAGAAACGTGTTAAGGCACAGTATGACAAGCATGTTAAACCTCGTGTCTTCTCTGAAGGAGATCTTGTTCTTTTATATGAACAAGATAAGGATGTCTTAGGAGCTGGGAAATTCGAACCGATGTGGCGTGGGCCTTATATTGTTAGCAAAGTTTTGGCGAAGGGGGCATATGAGCTAGTGGATTATGATGGGGTACCTTTGAGTGAACCCAGAAATGGGTTGTACTTAAAGAAATACTATGCATGAGTCATTTTTCCATAACGCACTTGTATTTTTATGTATCATACTGAGTGTGTGTGATTACTTTTGGAGTTTGACATTATTTGGTTTTTACCCTTACGATTATGTTGTGTTTGATTGTCATATGTTGGAGTATTCGCTACCTTATATTGGCTTCACTGACGGCGCTAGCCGTAGTACTTGGAACCTAGCTTCTGTTGCTTGGGCAATCTATGCCCCAACAAACGAGCTTATATCTTTACGAGGTGTATGTCTTGGCCGAGCAACCAACAACATAGCAGAGTATAGCACCGTTATTGAGTTATTGGTTGATGCTATCTCTCTTGGAATTCGTCGTTTGGTTGTGCGACTTGACTCGCAGCTAGTGGTGCTACAGCTAAGTAATGTCTACTCTATCCGAAGTCCTACATTATTAAGAGTTTATTTGCGAATTCGCCTCTTGGAAAGACACTTTGATTACATAGAATATCAACACATTCTGAGAAGTCTTAATACATTGACAGATGCGTTAGCTAATTACGTATTAGACAGACATTTGAACAATTTATAAATCAAGCACATGTACACAAGTGTAAAGTAAGCCGGTAAGAACCATGTATATATATATAACGATCAGAGTTTGTTTTTTACAAAATTTGTCCGAAGACCAAAAAGATAAAAAATGGAAGCTCATAGCTTCTACATAACGATATCATGACATCAATGATGTTCATGATAGCATGCTAAAGTCCTGGCTACTCTGCGAAGCAAACGACCCATAGAGGCAGAGACTCCCACGGTATGACGCTGGTTTCGTCACGGGATCTCCTCCAGAGGCATATCTGGAACATCATGCATCAAACCCTCTAGGTTCTGCTCCACTGTCAGGTAGTCCTCGGCAAACTGGGGGACTGGAACTACTGCTTCTCCTCGCCGCTGAACAGGAGAACTACCAACTGGTCTGTATGCCCCAACATCTGTGTTATCAATACAAATTTGGTGTTAGTCTTCGAGTGAAATATTAAAAACCAAAAAAAAACTTTTAATATAATGAAAATACAAAAACATCTTAAAAGATAAAAGTTGGTGTACTTCTTACCAATATCTCCCCACTGTGCATCTTCAGGAAGGGCAAGGTCAGGGTCACCTCGAAAGTCCAGGCCAGCATATGCATAGTCCTCTACCATCAAAACTTGGCCCTGGAGCCAGTCGAAAAAGAGATCGTCATATCTGACGATCGGTCCTGCCACATGTCTGGTCATAAGTTGGCACCATCGTAACATCCATGGTTCCATAGGACCCGAAAAGTGCCAATCTCTCTGAAGCCTGTACACTAGAACTCTCTCGCAGAAGAAAGACACCAGCAATGATCCATAACCGAACTGTTTTAAATATCCTCGTCTTCTTTTGGTCAGTTGTTTTTTGAAGTTGCGTAGCACTGCATCTGCCCAGTTGAAGACCTGAGGCTCGACACACTCAAGGGCATATTGAAAGTAGCTGCATAGAACCATATGCAGAGCAGCACTGCCCGCCATCCGAGCTATGGTGATGATTATGGTACGGAGAGTGATATCTCTCACTCCCCAAATGGCCACCTTCCCATCTCGATTTTCAGCCTCAGGCACACAATATAGTCGACAATACTCGCTCATTTTTAGACCTCCCCTGCGGCTACCGGACAAACTGACATATGAACCTCTTCGCGATAACCCAATCAGGAAATAGATGTCTTCGATATCAATTGTCAATGTATGGGCACCGACATTGAAACACTGCTGATCCGGATCCCACATCCGGACTAAATGTTCCAACAATCGTACCTGGGCTCTCATGCCCGGTATACGGAAATACTTTAGGAGACCGCAGTCTCTTAAAGCGGCAATAGTTTGAGGATGGTTTTCAGCGGCGGAATTATCTTCTTCGTGCTCTCGTTCCCTCCATTCGAGCACCATTGTGTGACTATTCACCTGCATAGCAACCATATAAGATAATTAATAATCTTGGAAAATGAAAAAATTGATTTCATTGGTTAAAATATTAAACAAAAATTTAACTCTGCACCGTTCGCAGGCTAAGTATAACACACAGTGTGGGTTTACCGCACTCTACTTTAAGCTTGACTGCGAGAATTAGGACTTCTCGCAGGCCCCGTATGGGTGGCCTGTGAGAATCCTCTCGCGCACAAGGGTTTCAAAATTCATCCTAAAATTCAATTTTTCACCATTCAAATCATAAATTTAAACCATGCAGAGAAAGAGAATCAAGTACTTACCTGTTTGATCCAAACGGATTGAGAAATAGTGCCCCGAAGCTCCCGCAAATTGACGTAGAAGATTGGAGGTGAAATGGGAATTTTTGCACTGGATTGGTAAGTGGGTAAAACAAATAGTGAAAATGAAATGGTAATTTTGATTTTATTTACTTTTTACTATTTGAAAAGTGGGTTTTTCATTTTTATTTCATTATTTTGCCCATTTAACCCTAATTACTAATGAAAAAGTGAGTATATGACTTGCAGGCACCTAACGAGACGATTATGGACCCAAAAAAAAAACTTTTGAAGTATGATGTGTTTGTTTGATTTTTTATGGTTTTGATCTAAAAACCTCAAGTGTCTTTTACCCGTTCTAGCACTTGTGAAAAATTTAGAACGTGGTCGGGCATTGTTTTATCCCTTTTCTGGGCTTGATGTGGTTACACGAAAAAGGAACCCCCCTGGAGTTGACTTTAATCCCTTTTCACGACTCCCTAAACATGAAAATATTGCCGAGCGACCTTGCTATTTTCATGCTCGTTAAAGTATTTGAACTTACGCGTCCTTCGAGCGATAGTTTAACCCTTTTTCGGTCTCGTTGGACTATTGTACGAAAAAGGCACTGAGAGAGTTCTCTTTTGAGTGTTTTTCCAAACTCTATAATCTTGAAAAACCTTCAAGTTTTCTATCTCTGGACTCGTTAAACAAACATTGACAGACCCGTGATGGGACCGAACCACTCCTTCTTAGGGTTCATTAAAAATACTCCGAGGGACTCGTCTAAAGGATGAGCTTATATCAACAAGCATATGTGATCCTCTTCAAGCTTGCGTAAAAATAAAGAGGTACTTGCCAGCAATGGTGGGGGAAAAAATTGGGAAAGGGATATGTTTCGTTTTTGTGTTAATTGGCAGCAAGTGTCGCTCTTGAACATGACACCCCCTATTCATCATTTGAAGCCGGTTTGGGAAATCCATTTGTCTCTTAGTCGATTTGATTACAAGGTCTTTCCATGTGTCATCTTTGAGTCAATGCTGCCAAATCATTGGTCATGTCATCCATATGTTCAAGAGCTGTCCATTTGAAACCTCTATTGAGTCGGCCATCTGCAGTTATCCTTTCACTTTGTGTCGGCCTTCCCTGTGTCCAAAGTCTAATTGCCACATACTCTGTTTCACTTTCAAACTCTGTTACTCATTTCGTGTCACTGATGGGGGATACATCAAGGACCTCCTATGATGAGTCTTGTTCCATCGACATCAGCACATTATCCGAGATTAAGACTTAGAAATTATTTAGTACCTTGGAGCTTGCATGCCTCAATGGCAAGTTTCTCGCTTTCGACAATGGGTTTACATTATTGACCCCTGATCGAAAGATTCCATCGGTTGTTCGAAATCAACTCATTTATTCACAGTTGACAGATGGTACTATAGTACCTTGGGGGTCATTGACATTAATGGTGATTTCCCTCGCACTTGTTAACGGTTACATCAATGACCGGTAATCAAGTGGTTTCTACCGTGTTCGACTTCGACACATGTAATCACATGGTTAGATTCGTACTTTGGGTGATGAGATTGAAGACCCTGGATATTATCCTTATGATCCAAGTTGCGATGGAGTATGTATTATTTGCGACACATAGATCCACTGTGTATGTTTCGTGGCTATGACGTCTTGATTGAAATTTGTCGCACAGATCCACAGTGTATTCAGGTGGCTGTGCTATGTTATGATATGACGACATGGATCCACAGTGTATGATTGGTGGCCATGACTTTTGAGTATAATGACATCAATATATGATCTGAGTATGGGAATGCCTACCTCAGAATTGATACATATGATTTTCTGCTGATGCTTGGATGTTTGCAGGTCTCTGATTAGATGTGCTCTTGGTTTTTGACACACACATGCAGCTTACAAAGTCTATTGACTGTCACTGGTTCCACTCTCAGACTTTGGGGGGAATTCTGTTATCCACATTTTTGGTTATCGAGATGATGTTATGATCATATCATGATAATGGAAGATCAAACTCTTCATTAAGAAATTTTTCCTGAAGAAAGTTACACTTGTCATTTTCTCAAAACTTCAATTTTGAAAATAGTTCGCAGGCTGCATATATACTCTCCTGCGAGAATCCTTCATTCCCGCAGGCTGCATTTAGCCTGACTGCGAACTTCTCGCACTGTGTCAATGGTTAGGGTGAGAAAATGTTTCTAAAGGAGAAAAATGAATAAGTTCTCGAATCTTCTAGAAGGAATCTTCTAGAAGGGTGAGTTGGAGTTCGAATGGTTGGAAAAATACTGGCTTTCTAGATTTCTTGGGATTATTCCCTATCCAAGTAACTAATCAATCTTCTCCTATATATTGAGGAGATTGCTCAGGGAAAAGGTTAATAGAGAAGAAGCAAGCTAGCAAGAGATTGATTGGAGAACTTGTGCAAGACTGTATGGAGGATTGAAGCTACAGCAGCAAGAGACAACAAGCAAAGTCATCATATGTGGTTGAACTTCTTCATGCATGAGCAAGTGTGTGTGTCAAAGCTAGGAGCCATCGAAAGGAGATCTACGACATCAAGGATCAAGTTGTATATTTCTCTTTCAGTTAATGCAATACATGAATATGTCCCTTTCCCATAATAATGATGTCATCTTATTACATTATTCCTTGATCACATGTACAGACTAGGTATTGAATAGATTAATGCTTTTGCTGTGATTGGTTTGTGTTTTTGTGATTGGACGACACAAGAGCATCGGAGCAGAGCGAGGAACAACAAAGATTAAAGGAGAGAATTCATAAGTTATGTACACCATCCATTTCTCTTAGTTCATTCAATAGCTAGATCTAGGGAAAGAGTAGTATTCTGTCACGTTTTGTTCCAGATCCAGGTGGATCTGGGGAGATTGGTCTGTGTCCGCACTCACGAATTTATCCATAAACACTCCTAGAAGTTGTTTTTCTTTTCCCAGGTTTTGATAGTGTGGCAGCTGCTATTATACGCCATCTTCTTGAGGATCCTCAGACTCTTCAGATTGCCATGGAGGTAGAAATACGGCTCAGCCCCCCTTCTACTCCAATCAACCAGAATTTGGTATTATACTCTGGGCAAATAGAAGATGGGCGTGAACATTATGTACAAATGGAGGATTCTGATGTCAGAAAGAGGAAATGAAGATGAATGTGCCAGCAAAGTCAGAGTAAAGGTTTTGGAAGCTAGTTGGTCAAAGTAGTGGATTGCAGTCATATGGAGAGTTCTAGTAAAATGACATCCTGAGAAGAAAATAACTGTACAGATGGAGAATATACCAACATTCAAAACATTCTACAGGAACAATGTCACCTTACCTTGTTATA
>ML833283.1:0-18913 GCA_009831015.1 Picea engelmannii
TACCTAAAGAATAATTATTACTAAACCTTAGTTCATTGCAACTATATTCCCATTTCCAAAGTTAGATGAGTAAAAATCGCCTTCCTTTAAAACTAGAACTAAATTTCTATCTCAAGAAGTTGTTATCCTTTAAGACTCGAACGGTACATCGAATAAAATAGTTTTTGTGCAACTGAACACCAAGTTAATTACATAAAAATAAATCGATTACAATTAAATGTTGTGACTTATCAATCCAATATATCGCTGGCGTGTAAGACACTGTCACAAAAATCGCAGTTTAACAATAAAAGAAAAGACGAGGAAAACAATATAATCACTGGCTAAATAAAGGTGTTACTGTATCTATATAAAAACACTATCAACCATTCATTTGTTGTCAAGGGTAGGCTTTCACTGCGTAAAGAAAATATCAAATATATTAATGTTGTCCAAATTTTTACTGTGTAAATTCTACAATTACAACTAATACTAACACTTCACAATGACAGACTGTCCATTACATTCTCATTTAAAAAGATGTCAAAAATGCTACCTATCAGTAAATCGTGATCAACAATAATTTGTTTTCGGAATGAAGAATAGTTGTCTAACAGTTGCGAATTGTTGAGTTTAAATTATGAAATGTGTAAGTGCATTGATATATATAGGGACATACTGCAATTATTAATTCTCTATCATTACATTGAAATCGTTAATCACTGACATTCGAAATCACTATCTTTTAAATGTAAGTTGATGTCCTATAAAACTGAAAAATATAAGGAAATCACTATCTATGGACGCAGATAGGATCTAAAAATAAATGTGCTAACTACGTCAATGCAGTCTGCGACAATCATTGTCTACATACGATTTGTTGTACATATCATTAATACCATAAAAATACTTGTTGTGAGGCTTAATATTGACAAAATAATAAGGGATGGAATTAGGGACGTCATAAAGATATGTTGTCAGGTATCCCTATTTGAAGAAAACCGTAGGGAAGGGTTGGGTGCACAACAAAGTGTATTCACATAAATAATCACAAGATAAAACTAAAAGGCATGAATTAAGAGTTAAAACATAGGGTAAATACCATGATCATACAACTCATTGTTAAAGCTATACCAGATACACGACACCGGTTATAACTCAGTCTCACCCTGCACATCAATTCGTGGTCCCTCTCATTTACAATAAATTCACAGTTATACAATTAAGTCATTGCTCAGGCCATGCAATCAATGATATTAAACATAGAGGGGTCGTGTACCACAGAGATAATCGAATCAATGCAAATATATTACTATCCTTCTCTGCACGGTTTGCAAAGAATAAAAACGCAGACATTAAGATAACATAGTCTACTCATGAACTGGATCTAAATTGCAGTCAAAAAATATGGTTAAATACATGATAGAGTAAAACACTGTCTAAACTCCATGGCTGAGTTAATTAAGATAATGTTGTGTAAAGATATGATTCATGTCTAAATGATAACAACATGATATTAATATTGTTGTATTTGGTTATGGATAGTGCAGGTAATAAAAGTTGCTATCTAAAACAGTTTTGTTGTCCATAAGGTAATTAGGGAAATCGTTGGCATACAGAGACGGTCTAATAAAAATAAAACCGCTACCAAATTTAAACGCTACAGTATAATTCGCTACCAGATGGGAAGTGTTGGGTAGAACTATTATCCTTATTCACCATATACCCATTTCTATCCATACACATAAAAAAAATGTTGTCACTACATTGCTAGAAATTTATGTTGTCAGACCCTCAACTATCACGAAAATTTAATAAAGTGCATTCAAGTGTGAGTGACAAGCAGGATAAATTCGCCATCAACCTAATAACTTGTAGAGAAAATAAATCGTAGTAAATAAAAGGGTTTTGTAGCAACCAATAGATGGGTAAAGACGCCCAAAAAAAAAATGAATTGAATGTTGGAATGAGCTAGGAGAAAATTGCAGGCTAGAGGTATAAAACACAGAGTCCATTTTCCTTTAATGTAATAATGGCAGAGGAAAATTTTCATAGGCCAAATGTTCTGAAAAGAAAAGTAAATTTTCCATCAAAAATATAATAAATCATTGACAGTAAAACCTCCCAGTACTCACCACATACATTAAAAACGAAGTATGGATATGAATCAATACCGACATTTAGGTGAAAATAAATTATAAAAAAAAATGTTCTCCAAATACAATAAGAAATGTGGTCATTAAAATCGTAGGGAATGAAGATGAACAATACACAGAGTTATCCATTCGCAAGAAGGTGCATGACAATCATTCAACCAGGAACAATCAACAAGGGTAGACAACTAGGAAAACTATCCTTCGCTCATTATCCACGCATAGAAAAGTGGAGAATTACGATATATAGGTCTATTAACACCGAAGTGATGACCATCGATCCATCTCCTCGTCAAATTCTCAGGCATGGAGTGATGATCTGGAGATGAGGACAAAGTATAAGGCGCAAACTCTTCACAATAAATCAACAAAAACAACAAGATAGTCACATCATTCTGGGATCGATTTCCAAGGGAATCAAGTCAAGAAACAAGCTCAAGGCTATGGTGAATTTAAGTTCTCGATTAAAATTCTAGGTAGAACACCTTCTTTACACAATTAAAAGTACATAAATGAAACCATAATATCAATAGTAATCTACCATGCAAAATAAAACATGTGTACCATAGCCCAAGGTGATAGCTCTAAGTCGTTGTCCCGCGCACTCCATACCGCTCCCTCTTTCCGATCGCTGTGACTTCACTGGTACCTCCCAGACAATGCTAGGGGTACTCTTCTTCCACCTTAGCCCCCCGAGATGCAAAGTGGCCACGCACACTAACCAAAGGACAACTAGCTCCCACCTCACCTTGCAAGGTCGAGCTACCACTAGTCACTGAGTTGGGTATCCCAACTCCCACAAGAGAAGTCAATCAAGTCTAAAATTCTACAGCGTAACATTATGCATCCCAGCAGAGATCCATACTCCTCCTCCTCCATCATTTATATAGAGTTTCTAAGTGATTTCTTTCCCAAATTCCCATTTAATTTATTGTTCAATAATTTAATTCAAAATAATCCTCCCCCGTACACATGTCATCCATCTCGCTAGTTGCACCAGAAAATAATTTCATTAATTAATTATTTACTCCTATTTCTCTCACCCACCTAAAAGCGTTCCTAGAATCGCTCCTAGGTTTCCCCAAATTCCCTTACACATTTTAATGACTTACCCCCTTACTAAATTACTAGTTGAGTTAAATTTAGAAATTTCTTAATGGCAAGATTCCTTACCAAGTTAGTCATTCTTATTTTTCCTTATGTTTCCCTTTTTTCTTTATGTTTCCCCTTTTTCCCTTAGTTTCCTATTTTTTAAGTTTTCCCTCTTTTCCCTTTTTATTTTAAACCCAAATTAGCAAGTGTGAAAAATTACCTTTTACCCCTTTTTCTTTTTAATTAATAAATTTTAATTAGCAAATGTAGAAAAACAATCCATTCCATTTTAAAATTTTAATCCCTCAATATCATTTGATTTTAATAAATTAATTGAATTTCTCACCCCCTTCTCATCACATGTTTAATGATGATTTTTATTATTATTTTATTTATTTATTTATTTTACCACAAGAGTCACTTAGACCTTGTTTTTATATTCCGAGGCTAGGCGACATTTTTATTAGGCATTTTTTTTTTAAATCTTTCTTATCACAACATTTGTTCTAAGGCCATCTAGGTTTATTCACTTATTAGTTAACAACGTGATGTGCCTTTCAGGACACACTAGGTGCTCCAAGGGTGCCACTCACCTCATTTTTTTTCCCTTACGTGACGTTCTCTTCAGGATGCACTATGTGCTCCAAGGGTGCCACTTTCCTCTTTTTGTTTTCTTGCACGATGTGCCCTTCAGGACACACTATGTGCTCCAAGGGTGCCACTTGCCTCTTGAATGACTTGGTAGACATAAAAAATCCCTGGAGTTAATACTCCACTAGGTGATATTGTGAGAGACTAAGGGCCTCTAAGGAATAAGGCCCATGCCTTATTGTGCACCCCTTAGAATCATCGTGAGAAACTGTAGCAGTCTTCCCTCACGACATCATGGGTCTTCTCAAACTAGGTAATCGTTAACCTATAGTTCGAGCCATGGTGAGAGTGCTAGTAGGTTGTGGCATGGATGATGTCCACACCTCTCCCTCAACATCTTTGGTAGTCATGCATGACCCCTCTACTCCACATGTGAGTCTGATCGACAAGCTATCGTTAGCCTGCATCATCAATGAATCATGTCATAAATACAATCAATCATCATAACATCTAATCAGATGTGCATATGTCATATCAAAAATAATAAAATCCCAATAGTCCACTCCCTGACTCAATCCAGAGTCCAAGGCATTTCATTGATTCCTCTGCATCTTCAAGGTCCAAAATCCTGCACACTTAGGAGAATCGAGTCAATAACACTTGTATATGTCAATACAACAAAATAACATGTCATCAATCCATAACACCTCATAATAATAATCAAATTCCCAATAGTATAATAATCTGGATCACTTGCAAGCAAGTGTCCTCAAAGAATAAGTTCGCTCAGTGCGCGGAAGAGAGGAATGTTACATACACCCCCTTGGTCTAAACTTTGTCCTGAATTTTCACAGTATATAAGTGTCGAAATAATGTGTATCACAATATCATAAGTCTATCTATCAAACAAAAATGGAAATTGTTGGCGCATATCATATGCATCCTCCCAAATCACTGAGTTCAGACTATAGTTGTCCCACTGGACCTTGACCTGATCTACTAATCGACGTCGTAGTTGTCGAATGTGATGATCTAGGATGCGGATCGGCTCAACCGTGAGCGCCCCCTTGTCTGACACCTGCAAGGAACTCATGTCAATAACATGTGTGGGATCACTAATATAATGTCTCAAAATAGATACGTGAAAAACATCGTGCATACACCTCAAAGAATCAGGCAAGGCTATTTGATAGGCCATGGGCCCCTTCCTCTCCACAATCTAGAAATGTCCCATGAACTTAGGAGATATTTTATCTCCCTTTCCAAAATTGATCGAACTCTTATGCGGTTTTACCAGCAAGAAGACTCAATTGCCAACTTCATAACTACGGTCTATACAGTGCGCATCGACATAACTCTTATGTCACTCCTGCACTTCTTTGATCCTTTGTATTATTGATTTCATTTGATATTCCATTTCTTAGATCGCTTCTGGTCCCACCAAGACTCTATCCTCAAGTCGATCCCAACTCAAAGGCATCTGACATGGTCGCCCATAAATGAACTCGAAAAGCGCCATCTTAATGGTTCTTTTGTAACTGTTGTTATAAGAGAATTCTACCAGTGGAAATAATTATTCCCAACACTTTTGTTGGTCCATCACCTACATGCGCAACATGTCTTCCAAGATTTGTTTTGTTCGTTCGGTCTGCCTGTGAGTCTCTGAGTGATGCACAGTGCTAAAGTTAAGTTGGGTTCCCAGGGCCTCTTGGAAACTAGTCCAAAATCATCTGGTAAACATTGATCCTCGATCATATATAATCTTCTTAGGCATGCCATGTGGCCTCACAATCTCACTAATGAAAACTCTAGCTATGTCAAGTGCCTGATACATCATACACGCAGGAATAAATTGAGCACTCTTAATCAGTGTGTCGACTACCACGAAAATCAAGTCATGTCTCATTGCCATCAGTGGAAATCCAACAATGAAATCCATCGAAATAACCTCCCATTTAGATTTCAGAATAGCGTGTGGTTGTATTAATCCTGTTGGATGTCTATGTTCAGCCATTACCTACTGACATTCTAGACATCTGGCCACATAGTTGACTATGTCTTCCTTCATTCCCTTTTAGAAGAATAAGGGTTTAAGGTCCGCCCTCATCTTCGTGACTCATGGGAGAGCCATGTACACTACTCTGTGAGCCTCATTTAGGATCAAGATCCTCAACTCGTCGTTTGGTGATATGTAAATCTGATTCTTAAACCTCAATAATCCATCTTCATCAAATGTAATTCCTTCAAATCTTGGTACCATCAATGTGTTTTGTCTGAAAAAATCCTTGACCTCTTTGTACCAGTCATCGTCGCTCTGTAAATTTAGAATATTTTTACGTATATTCATATGAAGAGGAAACACTGAAAAGATGTGTGGTCTTTGTCTCAATGCATCTGCCACTTGGTTCACTATTCCTTTTATGTAAGTAATCTTAATGTCGTACTCACTAAGCAATTCCGACCAACGTCGTTGTCGCGGATTCAGGTCACTTTGTGAAAAGATGTCTTGTAGTCCACAATGGTCCGTTTTTAGTTCAAATTTTCATCCAACAAGGTAGTGTCTCCAAACCTTCAAGGAATATACAATGGCTAACAACTCCAAATTGTGCATTTCATAGTTCTCTTCATGCCTTCTCAGTTTCCTCGAGATGTAAGCGATCACTCGACCATCTTGCATCAAGACTCCGCCTAAGCCTTCCTTGGATGTGTCAATGCATACCAACAAGTTTGCATCCATGTCAGGGACCCTTAGTATCGGTGCCATTGTCAACAACTCCTTGAGCCTCCAAAATTCTTCTGCGCATTTCTTGGTTCAAACAAACTTCTTGTTCCTCTTCTGCAATTCCATGATCAAATTTTCTATCTTCGAAAATCCTTCGACGAACCTTCGATAGTATCCTTCTAAATTCATGAAGCTACACACTTCCGAGACATTTGTCGGCGCAGGCCATTCCATAATATCCTTGAAATTTGTTGGATCCATGGAGATACCTTCATCGGAGATGACATGCCCTAAGTAGTGAATCCTCGATTGATAAAACGAGAATTTGGACAATTTCCCATACAATTTGTGTTCTCGCAAACATTAGAGTACCAAGCGGAAGTGCTCTTCATGATCCTCCATCATCCAAGAGTAAATAAAAATATCATCAATGAATACTTGGATGAACTTTTCCAAGTACTCGTGGAACACCCCATTCATCAAACTCATAAATACCCTTGGGGCGTTTGTCAATACAAACGGTAAAATAGTAAACTCATAATGTCCAAAACTCGTCTTAAAGGTGGTCTTGGGGACATCATCCTCCTTGATCTGTAACTGGTGATACCTTGATCACAAATGGATCTTTGAAAAAGACCATCACACCCTTCATCTGATCAAACAAATCATCAATACTTGGAAACATATACTGATTATTGATCATTTCCTTGTTCAATTGAAGGTAGTCAATGCAGAGTCTCGACAACCCATCCTTCTTTTATATGAAGATAACAGGTGCACCCCATGGTGACACACTAGGACATATAAGACCCAGGTCTAGTAGCTCCTTCGATTGCATTCTCAACTCCTGTAACTCCAGGGTCAACATACGATAAGGCATTCTCGCTATTGGTTCAGTCCCCGATTTTAGGTCTATGGTAAACTCCAATTCCCTCTCTGGTGGAATCCCAGGTAACTCCTCCGGAAATACATCTGCAAACTCTCTCACCACTAGAAGGTGTTCTATACCTTCCTATACTCCCTTCTTGTTTAATGCAAGGATCTCATAAAGTTTACATCCCTTGCGCATGCTCCTCCGTAGCTGGAAGGGAGAGATGAACCTTAGGGAAACTCCCTGGTTCCTTCCTACAATCACCCGTCTCTATCCCTCATCATCGACCAAACTCAATTGTTTCATATTATAGTTGAGTATTGCCTCATGTGATTCCAACTAGTCCATACCGATCAGGACATCATAATATCCTAAGATCTTGACATACAGGTTGTCCTTGGTGACAAAATCTCCCAGGTTAAGGGTACAGCCCGTAACCTTTCCTCCAACTTTATGTTTGGCTCCTGAAGCCATCTCTACAAATCTAAACTCATCATGTTGGACTACCTTTACCTTAATCCTCTTTAGGGATACACCAGAAATGAAACTCTCAATAGTACCATGATCTATCAAAATACTAAGGGTCTGGTCAGTGACGGTACCTGACGTCTCAAGCACAGTCGACTGGTGCTCTACCTAGAGGTTATTCACCACTGCATGAATTTGATGGGCCTTGCCCAAATCTCCCACGGTAGTGGGTTCGACTGATCCAGACGCTCTAGTCCTCTCCACTGGGCAGTCACGCTGGTAGTGTGGCTCCCCACATGTCCAACACCCCTTCTTCGGTCCAGTACTCTTGGTACCCGAAGTAGAAGCTGACGGCCCATCGACCTTGAATCCAAGTATGTTCTGTTGAACAGGCCTAAATTACTATTGTTGCGGTCGATGATGTTGCAAATGTTGTGGTCCCTGATAAGGTGTCTGTTGTTGAGGCACTGGTCATTGAGGTGTAGTGAAAGCGGATCCTCTCTGGAAGCTATGATATCCTGGCATATGTCTAGCTGGTGTCTGATGTTGCTATGCACTAGATGACATCTTCCCTATTAGTCTTGTTGGAGTCCTTCTCTGCCCCCCTCTAATAAGCTCCTCCTCTGCTATGAGGGCCTTTTGGACGACATCATGCAAGATCTCAGGCATCAAAATCCTAACCTTTGCATGTATGTTGACGTTAAGACCAAACACAAATCTATTGACCTTATGTTTCTTGGTATTAAGATGCGGAGCATACCGACGCAACTCCATAAAATGGGCCTCGTACTTGGGAACCATATGGTCACCCTTTCTCAAGGTGTTGAACTCATTGAGATGATTCTTAATGAATTCCTCTGATAAGTACCTCTCTTGGAACTGTTCCTCGAATAGTTCCCATGACACATCTTCGATGACCATGTTCAGTTGTGGTAGGAGCGTCTTCCACCATAGAAGAGCACTCTCCTTTATTTGAAATACTACCATGCATACATTCATGTTGGAGGTATAGTCGCGAAGTGCAAAGCACATCGCCATATTCTTCAACCATGCCTTAGCGGCTACATCATCCGGGGCACCAAAGAAATCAAGAAATTTTACCTTCTCGAGTTCGTGGGGTATGCCACCAGTACCGACCGGAGCACGCGGTGGACACTTAGGGGGTGTCGGCGCCCTGGCCTCATCTATGTCCAAATGGATGATTAGTGCCTCAAACATCTGTTGAAAAAACCTCATCATCCCAACCACATCACCCACTACTATCTGCTCCTGCCCGACAACCTGTTCGTCTCCGAGGGGGTTAGACCCCTCAGGTGTGGATACTATTGGAGGCATCGTGCCTCCTCCCCTAGCACCCCATCGTCTACCTCCCCGAAGTCCTCTAACCATTATTACCTACACGAATACAAGTTAACTTAATTTGCAACATTATAATCAAATATAATATCAATGAAAACCGAAGTGTTCCCAAGTCATGGGTTGAACCCACTCTGATACCATATGTAACGACCCCAAACATTACGACTACCAGCGAAGCAGAATGTGCAATTTTTTTTTTCTTTTAGGAAAGAAGGCAATGATGACAATAGTTGAACCACCCAACTTGATGATGAACCAAAGTGAATGGATCATGCAACAAACAACAATGACTCAACGCACTAAACAATGATCAACTGGGAGAAACAAGCGTAAATAAAAAAATATAGAAACAACTACCCGTCTGACACAAACATGAAAATGCCTACAAGCTAAGGACGACATCGAAATCCCGACACAATGGCCTCGCCGGACAGTGACTATAACCTCTATGGCATGTAACCAATCACACGAAGGCGTTATAACCCAAGCACCATAAGAAACTACAACAAACAAACGCCCACAACGGGAAGCACAGACTCTGGCCAAGTTATCAATCGCCTCTATCCACTAGGGCGCGCAATGCTCCCCTCATCAGGATTCATGTCATCGCCAGGTGATAGGTGTGGTAACAACTGTGGTGCAACAACATAACTGGACCCCATAACGCGAGATAAATTCAACGTGCTAGGAGATCAACTTAACCATCCAACACATGATGATTAACAGTAGCACCCAACCGACCAGTCAACAAGATGACTATGACCTTCATACAACACAATAATTTCCTTGTGCAACAATCCATCTGTACCTAAAGAATGATTATTATTAAAACTTAGTTCATTGCAACTATATTCTCATTTCCAAAGTTAGATGAGTAAAAATCGCCATCCTTTAAAACTGGAACTAAATTGTTATCTCAAGAATTTGCTATCCTTTAAGACTCGAACGATACACCAAATAAAATAGTTTTTGTGCAACTGAACGCCAAGTTAATTACATAACAATAAATCAATTACAAGTAAATTTTATGACTTATCAATCCAATATATAGTTGGCGTGTAAGACACTGTCACAAAAATCGCAACTTAACAATAAAAGAAAAGATGAGGAAAACACTATAATCACTATCTAAATAAAGGTGTTACTGTATCTATATAAAAACACTATCGACCATTCATCTATCATCAAGGCTAGGCTTTTGCTGCGTAAATAAAATATCAAATATATTAATGTTGTCCAAATTTTTACTGTTGAAATTATACAATTACAACTAAGACTAACACTTCACAATGACAGGCTATCCATTACATTCGCACTAAAAAAGATGTCAAAAATGTTACCTATCAGTAAATCATGATCCACAATAATTTGTTGTCGGAATGAAGAAGAGTTGTCTAACAGTTGTGAATCGTTGAGTTTACATTCTGAAATGTATAAGTGCAGGGATAGATACAGGGACATACTGTGATTATTAATTCGCTATCATTACATTGAAATCGTTAATCGCTAACATTCAAAATCACTATCTTTTAAATGTAAGTTGTTGTCCTATAAAAATGAAAAATATAAGGAAATCACTATCTATGGATGCAAATATGATCTAAAAATAAAGGTGCTAACTACGTCAATGCAGTTTGTGATAATTGTTGCCTGCATACAATTTGTTGCATATATCATTAATGCCATAAAAATACTTGTTGTCAGGATTAATGCTAACTAAATAACAAGGGATGAAATTAGAGACGTCATAAAGATATGATCTGAGGTATCACTATTTGAAGCAAACCGAAGGGAAGGGTTGGGTGCACAGCAAAGTGTAGTCACATAAATAATCGCAAGATAAAATTAAAAGTCATGGATTAACAGTTAAAACGTAGGGTAAATACCGTGATCATACAACTCACTGTCAAAGGTATACCAGACACACGGCACAAATTATAACTCAGTCTCACCCTGTACATCAATTCATGGTCCCTCCCATTTAAAATAAATTCGCAGTGATACAATTAAGTCAGTGTTGAAGCCATACAATCAATGCTATTAAACGCAGAGTGGTCGTGTACCGCAGAGATACACGAATCAATGGACATATATTACTACCCTTCTCTGCGTGGTTTGCAAAAAATAAAAATGCAGACATTAAGATAACGCAGTCTACTCATGAACCAGATCTAAATCGCAGTCAGAAAATATGGCTAAATACATGACAGAGTAAAACGTTGTCTAAACTCCATGGATGAGTTAATTAAGATAATGCTGTGAAAATATATGATTCCTATCTAAATGTTAACAACATGATATTAATTATCCCTGTGTATGGTTATGCATAGTGTAGGTAATAAAAGTTGCTATCGAAAATAGTTTCGTTGTTCGTAAGGTAATTAGGGAAATCGTTGGCATTAAGAGATGGTCCAATACAAATAAACTCACTACCAAATTTAAACGCTACAATATAATTCGCTACCACATGGGAAGTGTTGTGTAGCACTGTTATCCTTATTCGTCGTATATCCATTGCTATCCATACACATAAAAAAATTGTTGGCACTACATTACTAGAAATTTATGTTGTATATCCATTGCTATCCATACACATAAAAAAAATGTTGGCACTACATTGCTAGAAATTTATGTTGTCATACCCTTAACTATCACGAAAATTTAATAAAGCGTACTCAAGTGTGAGTGACATGCAGGGTAAATTCGCCATCAACCTAATAACTTGCAGAGAAAATAAATTGCACTAAATAAAAGGGTTCTGTAGCAATTAATAGATGGGTAAAGATGCCCAGAAAAAAAATGAATTGAATGCTGGAATGAGCTAGGAGAAAATCGCAGGCTAGAGGTATAAAACACAAAGTCCATTCGCCTTTAACGTAATAATGGTAGAGGAAAAATTTCGTAAGCCAATTGTCAAAGTAAATTTTCCATCAAAAATATAATAAATCGTAGATAGTAAAAACGCTCAGTACTCAGTGCATACATTAAAAACGCAGTCTGGATATGAATCAATACCGACTTTAAAGTGAAAATAAATTATTAAAAAAAAAAACATTGTCCAAATATAATAAGAAACATGGTAATTAAAATCACATGGAGTGAATATGAACAATACACTGAGTTATCCATTCGCAAGAAGGCACAAGACAATCGTTCAACCAGGAACAATCAACAGGGGTATACAGCTGGGAAAACTATCCTTCGCTTATCATCCATGCACAAAAATGCAGGGCATTAGGATCTATAGGTCTATTAACACTGAAGTGACGACCGACGATCTGCCTCCTAGCTAACTTCTGAGGCATATACTGATGATCTAGGGATGAGGACAAAGTATAAAGCACAAACTCTTCACAATAAATCAACAAAACCAACAAGACAGTCACAACATTCTGGGATCGATTGCGAAGGGACTCAAGTCAAGAAGCGAGCTTAAGGCTATGGTGAATTTAATTTCTCGATTAAACTGCTAGGTAGAACACTTTCTTAAGAAAATTAAAAGTACATAAATTAAAGCGTAAGATCAATAGTAATCTACCATGCAAAATAAAGCACATGTACCATAGCCCAAGGTGACTGCTTCGAGTCATTTTTCCACATGCTCCGTCCCGCTCATACTTACTGACCATTGTTGATCCAGGTGGATATCAGTGGCCACCCACCTTTTCCGACTGGCTCAAAACAGTTTTCTGTCAATTTTGGCAATTTACTATTTTTAGCAGTTTTTAACTTCTGGGGCCATTTTGAGGGCCCAAATGAAGGTTTTTCAATATCTAGGTTCTCAATGATAGCCAAAGGCATTATTTATCCTCCAAAATGAATCTCCTTGAAAATACCTTTCCAACGAGCTATCACATGCTTAAAACGGAGATCATATGCAAAAGTTACGACCTTGGGAAGTTGATGTACTCACTTACCCAAATGGGGCCCACATGACTTTTGGCGCTTCATCTCCTAGGGTTAGGTTTTTGGATGTCTAGGGTTTTTGGCATTCCTGTTCATTGTAAAAAGGCCTTCAGAGCCTTATTGTAACCATCTTCTTGCAAATGCGATTAGTCGTCACATCTCTTCTAAGAGATAAGCTGCCACCATTCTAGCGAGTCTTTCACTTTATATTTTTATAGTCTCTGTACATTTATTTCATTAATAGAAATTGTGTATTACTTTATATCTATGTTTATGGTTTCATCTTTGATACATTTGTGTTATATTATTGAATATCTGTAATATCTTTATGCATTTCTTTGTTATATCTCCGCTTGCATTTCGTGCCAAAAATAATCTGGATCAGTTGTGATTTCACCGGTACCTCCCAACCAACGCTAAGGGTACTCTTCTTCCCCCTTAGTCCCCCCGAGCCACAAAGGGGCCATGCACACTAACCAAAGGACAAATAACTCTCATCTTTCCTCACAAGGTTGAGCTACCACTCGTCACCAAGCTGGGTATCCCAACTCCCACAAGATAAGTCAGTCAAGTCTAAAATTCTGCAGTGTAACGTTACGCACCCCAGCATAGATCCATACTCCTCCTCCTCCATCCTTTATATAGAGTTTCTAAGTGATTTCTTTCCCAAATTCCCATTTAATTTATTGTTCAATAATTTAATTCAGAAAAATCATCCCCCGTACATGTCATCCATCCCCTTAGTTGCACCAAAAAATAATTTCATTAATTAATTATTTACTCATATTTCCCTCACCCACCTAAAAGCATTCCTATAATCGCTTCTAGCTGTCCCCAAATTCCCTTACACATTTTAATGACTTACCCCCTTACTAAATTACTAGTTGAGTTAAATTTAGAAAGTTCTTAATGGTAAGATTCCTTACCAAGTTAGTCATTCTTCTTTTTTCTTATGTTTCCCTTTTTCTTTATGTTTCCCCTTTTTCCCTTAGTTTCCTATTTTTTAAGTTTTCCCTCTTTTCCCTTTTTATTTTAAACCCAAATTAGCAAGTGTAGAAAAATTACCTATTACCCCTTTTTCTTATTAATTAATATATTTTAATTAGCAAATGTAGAAAAGCAATCCATTCCCTTTTAAAATTTTAATACATCAATATCATTTGATTTTAATAAATTAATTGAATTTCTTACCGCCTTCTCGTCACATGTTTAATGATGATTTTTATTATTATTTTATTTTTTAGTTATTTATTTATTTATTTATTTTTACCACAAGAGTCACTTAGACCTACATTTTAATTTCCGAGGTTGGGCGAGATTTTTATGAGGAAAATTGTTTTTAAATCTTTCTTATCACAACATTCGTTCTAAGGCCATCTAGGTTTATTCACTTATTAGTTAATAACGCGATGTTCCATTTAGGATGCACTAGGTGCTCCAAGGGTGCCACTCGCCTCATTTTGTTTCCCTTACGCGACATTCCCTTCAGGACACACTAGGTGCTCCAAGGGTGCCACTCGCCTCTTTCCGTTTTCTTGCGCGACGTGCCCTTTAGGACGCACTACGTGCTCAAGTGTGCCACTCGCCACTTGACTGACTTGGTAGACATAAAAAACCCCTGGATTCAATACTCTACCAGGTGATATTATGGGATAGTAAGGGCTTCTAAAGAATAAGGCCCCTGCCTTATTCCGTTCCCTTTAGAATCACCGTGAGCGACTGTCGTAGTCTACCCTCACAACATCATGGGTCCTCTCAAACTAGGTAATTGTTAACCTACAATTCGATCCACATCAGGAGTGTTAGTAGGTTGTGGCAGGGCTGTTGTCCACACCTCTCCCTCAAAGTCTCTAGTAGTAGTGCGTGACCCCTCTACTCCACATGTGAGTCCGGTCGACAAGCTATCGTCAGCCTACATCATCAATGAATCATGTCATAAATATAATCAATCATCATAACATCGAATTAGATGTGCATATGTCATATCAACAATAATAAAAACCCAATAGTCCATTCCCTGACTTGATCTAGAGTCCAAGGGGTTTCATCGATGCTTCTCCATCCTCAAGGTCCAAAATCCTGCACACTCAGGAGAACCGAGTCAATAGCACCTATCTATGTCAATACAAGAAAATAACATGTCATCAATATATAACGTCTCATAATCATAATCAAATGCACAATAGTATAATAATCTAGATCACTTGCAATAAAGTGTCCTCAAAGAATAAGTTCACTCAGTGCGCACAAGAGAGGGATGTTACGAACACTTAATTACACATTTTTTTATTGTTATGCAGGGATCGATAGTGAGGGAATGGAATATTTTCCTAAGAGGAAATAAATTCTTAAGGATCTAAATGATTATGATGGCTTGGTCATCATTTCATCTAGAGTGTTTCTTGACGTTAATGAGAGGGGAAAATTGTTTTGCAGAGATGTTGACGGGTCTAATTTCTCCCGACAAAAGTAAGGGATTCTACTCGGTAAGAAGTCTCAATTAAACCTCTCACTGTTTGGAACAGGGAACCCATCCATATTATAGCCTACAAGCTAGTATTCATTGGTTCTATTGGTTGCATCATGGTCCACCGATGAGGGTGAGTGATGGGTAGTTATGCAAATGGAAGATGTAGATGAATATTATCTAAATGTAGGCCTAATCTAATTCTAATCTACCCTATTATCTAGGAGAAAACTATAGTAACATAATGTGTTGTAATGAAACTAAAATATGCATAAACCCCAATCAAATAGTTGTCATGAAGGCACATAGTTTAGAAACACATGCATAAAAGTCTATAGCCATAATAGTATGAGTCACATTTTGGCATACATTCACAACTCATTCACTTATGACATTTAATATATGAAATATTAACAAAAATGAAAGAATATATATATTGCATCAGAATAGTCCATAAAGAAACATGCTCTTACAATCCATGTGAACAACAAACATTCTGCTTGAAATAGTTTGTAGAAACACATGCGAGTACTTATTTCTATTAAAAGTTGTCCCTGAGAGCTTCTCCATTTCAACAATTTCAGAAATAGTACATGAAAACTCTAAGGACATCTCTCAAGTTTTAGTTGACACTGTATTGCCAAAGTAGTTCATAAGTATACAATGTTTGAAGAGCCAAAATCCCTTTCTTTGGGTTCATTTCTAATATTTATTGGAGGTCGATGTGACCCTTGGATTTCTACCTACCCCAGTGACTTTTCGTTTCCCAACTTTTTAATTTATCACCTTTGTAATGATGAGGGGGATAGTCAATAGTTACAATTCAAATTTGTTTTCTAGTGTTGGTGGTCCATCATGGTTTTTGGTCATGGTGCACTTTGTCCATCATAATGATTAGCTTGAGAATCAAGGGAATCGGTCGTCGTAGGGTTAAGAATCTTTCTTCAGTATTTTGAGATAGGTTCCCCTCACTGCTTCTCATTTCTAGAACAATTGACACTGTTTTATTGTTCTATTTTATTTGGTTGTAGATTTCATTGAAAGAGTGCATCTCCCTCTCAGCATCGATACCTAACACCATTCAACATATAGTAGATGAGAGTAAAAAAAATAAACCATAAAGACTAATCATTATAGTTCATATGAATGGGGTATAAAATAATTGAAATATCAAGTAAGCTTCCCTAGATTCAATCCCTGGTTCAACCACACATGATTGAGGTGTTGCACTTTTCGAGGTTGCCAACAATGTACTAGAACTTCATATAGAAATAAGTATACATAAATTAGTAATTTATCAAATAATATAACTAATAAGTTGTATATATCAAAGATACCTTTCCAAAGGTAGAAACAACACACAAAACAGACACCTGAGTCACAAGTTATGGCCATTTTACAAAAGGATTTTTTTTTAGTTTCGGAGGAGTTAATACTAACTCCTCTACCCTACCATCAGAGAAGTTAGTACTAGATCCTCCGACATGTATCGAAGGAGTTAGTACTAACTCCTCTACCCTACCATCAGAGGATTTTAAACTAAATCCTTCAACACATATCGAAGTAGTCTGAACTAACTCCTCTGATATGTTTCAGAGGGATTTGAACTAAATCCTCTAACACATATTGAAGGAGTTTGAAATAAATCCTCCAATATGTTTGGAGGGATTTGTACTAAATTATCTAACACATATCGGAGGAGTTTGAACTAAATTCTCTGATATATTCAGAGGATATTTCAACAACTATTGAAGGATTTCATGGAAAATCTTCCTTCACTTTTGGAAGATAAAATTGGAAAAAATGTCTAAGTGTCCCTTCACTGACAAGAAATAATAAGAGCTTGAGTTCAAAAGACCATAACTCTCTCATACAACATCCAATTGAGGCGTCATTTTTTTCAACACAAAGGTCCCATAGAGATGATTTTATTAATATAATTGAACCCGTTAGTCAAGTATTTGAATGGATCCATTTTGTAAATGATAGCCATGGTTAACGAGGTTTTCCTAATGAGAAATCCTTGGTAATAATGTTGGCACTTCCAAACCTCATATTTCAATTTCGTCAGTTACGTTGGGATATTACTTCCATAATATATACAATAGGCCTATTTTGGTGGTGAGAAATACACTTTTAATAATACCCAAAGTTTGTGCTCAAAGGTGCTTTCAATGGAAGTATGTGCCCCATTCTTGTTATTTCTTCGCCCGAATATGGTTCTATTAGTTATTGATCCATATGTGATATGTAGGCTCTTATATAATTCATTGAAACTAAGGTAATATTCCAGGGGAATAGAAATACAAATCCATCAAAAAAACTGACTGACGTTCGATGCGCCAAACACCTTATAGGAGCTGGGAGGACAAAATTTATTTCGAAGTGCATTTTAGATCCATCACAAGATCAATAGGTGTTGTGATTAAGCCATATGATGCTAGTTGAGGCTTCCATGATGAATATTTATTAAAAATGTCAAGAAATGCAATGCAAACAAGTTAGTACCATGGGCATGAAGGAAGCCACTAGGAAACACTACAACTTGATTACAACTGCAACCTGAAGTAAATTAGGTGAGATAGGTAATTAATGAACAACCGTATGGATATGAATGGAGATTTTATTCATTGGAAATGTAAGGATATTGATTGATGATCGCAACAAGAAGGGATATGAGCTGATAGGGGGACGAGATATGCCTCAAGTGGAAAGTGGGCCACGCTGATCTAGTCAGTGTTGGCAAGAGGGAGAAGATCATATTTGATTCACTTGGTGATGATGAGGATTCAACATCCTTCAACTGATGTATCAAGGATAGAAGAGGAAAAATTATAAACAAGCATTATGTTGGGGATGAAGAGGTGAACATGGTCGATATGCAGTGAAACAAAGAAAAAAGGAGGGAACGTCACTATTATGTGATGCGACGAAGCGAGTGGGAGGGAGTCAGTTGGTGAAAGGTGTGCGCACAATGCATATGATCATGTGACCAATATCGGTGAGATGACATTGATCATGTGAAATTTGTCGATGATGAAGATGTGTGTCAGTGAGGTGTGGTGAAAGTGTTATAGTGCGTTAGCCAAGATCAAATGGAGGTGGATGATGTACTGATGATAAATACAATGGCACATCAATGTGAAGGTGGAAGAAGAATTTTCACATATATATTTTGTGTATCAACACAAGAAGAAGAAACTCGTTTAAGTGTGGATCGCTAGGTAGAAGTGATTTGAGGAGGAACTAGAAATGATAAGGTGAGGTAGGGTGAGGAGAAATTGGGTGTAGCTATTTTCACAAGG
>ML833283.1:18930-51619 GCA_009831015.1 Picea engelmannii
AGGGGGGGGGGGGGATTTCTTGTCTTGGATAGAGGATAAGAAAATAAAATCGGGAGGTTGTTATGCAGGTGTAACAAATGGAAACACATTGGGTGAAGCCCAAATCTCTGCTAGTCTTTCCTAATTGATAAGCATAAAATGTAGAGGGTCATGAAATTTACTTTTAAGCTCAACAAATTATAGAAATAATGCATAAAAGTTACTTGAAATATTCCATATTGGTGGGCTCACTAGTGATTCTTTCATATCGTCTAGTGGAGGTCATATGTTTTAAATAGAGGATGAATGATCATGAGATTTATTTCCTTAAAGTATGTTGACAATCTCGGTTGGTATCTTCGTCGTGGGGTTGATATAGGTTTGGAATACAATTTTTTTTCACCAAGTGCATATATAGATATCTCGCAGGTGTTGATCCACTGACAGAGTGAATCCATAGCCCCGTTGGAGTCACCACAACGTCACAAACCTTGCTCTGTTGTTAGCGAGCATCCATAGCCACGACGGAGATATCTACATGTCCCCTAGTTTGGTCAAAATTTCCTTTCCATTTCTTCCCATCTTATTTAATTCATGCTTAGAATTCAGTGAATGGGGAAAGTGGTGGCCTTTTTTGGCCTGATAGGGAATGACGACCATCTTTTGAGATTTATTTGTATATTTTATGCACCTAGATACATAGAGATATCCCTTTTGGTTTTCATCCTTTAGACTTTGACACTTCACCTTTCATGCGAGTAGATACTTAGTCTGTGGATGTCTCCTCCATCATGTAGGATCTTCTCACTAGCCAATATGCAAGGATGATCATTGATTAACCCTTATGTTATGTCATGGTTTAATTTTTGTCACAACATCGTTGGATAGTTTCAATTCATGTTCAAACAAATAATAGTTAATTCCACTCATGACCTAGGAAAGAGATGCAAGTTGATTCATTCCTGCTTCCAGTAAGAAAATGTTTCTTGTGAGAAGAAAAAAAAAGGTGAGAGGTATGTGTGTCATTCAAATATAACCAAAGGTTATGAGACAATATTTTTTTATAAATGAATTAATTTCAAAGGAAAAGTTGGTAAATAAAGTGAACGGATTTCAGATCACTTAAAATAAACTCCTTTGATATGATCATAGGATTTTATTTTAAGTTCTTTGAAATCCTTGATAAGGTGAGACTTCCTTCTGATGGAATATCAGAGAAGTCGAAAGAAACTCTTTTGATCTCATCAGAGGACTTGTTACTAACTCCTCTAATGAAATTGGAGGAGTTGTCCTTAACCCTTCCAATATGTATCATAGAAGTTGTTTTCTTGAGCTCCAATTTCACCTTTCTAAGGTGGTGGCAATAATTTCTCCCTAAAATATCATCGAAAAATTTGAGCATTGTCTACTATTAACCTGACATCTATAGGAAGCAACTTGCCATGTCTAGATAATTTCAGTAACTCTTATAATTTCCCAATCATTTAGCTGCATTTCAAAAAACATGCTATAAAATTATCCTTTTTGTAGGCTCAAACATGTCATCTCAGAAGAAGATGGTGGTGAAAGAAACATGGGTTGAACCATATAGAATCTCCTAGCAAATAGTAGATGCATAAATTGTCTATACCATATATGATGATACATCAAGACTTCTAGAGAAGGATGGAGAGACCCTAAATTGGGGAGAAGTGTATTATATGTTGAAGAAGTTAAAATTATTTGTGGAAGCGGAAGATCTAGATGAACTCCAGGAATTCAGAAACACCAAAAAGTCAGGAATTTTCAGGGTGGAAGCACATCCAATAGTATTCCCTTTTGTAGATGTCATTTTGTGGATTTTGATGAACATAGAAATAAATAATCGATATGTCTATAATGAAAGAAAATATCCTATAGCTTCATGAAGCCCGATGTTTTGGATAAATGTTATCATATTGAAGATGCAAAAAAAATATTGTATGGACAAAACCTTAGTGAGTTGGAACTTACACCAAAAGATTTATTCCCTGCATGGTACAAGGAAGATAAGCAGTTCAAGTTAGGCTGAAGAGTCGATACCCCACGACCAATTTGAGAAGACCCTACTAGTATATGATGGTCGTCTTGTGAAGGTTGTATGAAGAGATAGATGCAACTCATTTACCCCTATCATAGATGCCCCTGATTTATTTATGTGCAGATGTGGGGGTTTCATTCAACTAGGAAGACATATTATCTGAAAATCTCAAAGCTTCTATCTCTACAGTCATGCAAGCACAACTAAAGATCTTACCCAGTTTCCATATGTCCTCATATCTCCTAGACATAATGTGTACTTCCCACAAGTACTCAAACATGGGTTGGAGTTGGTTTCTTGCCAATGTTTCAATCCATATCTATTGCAAAGTTCTTAAGGAGCACAAATACTGCACATAATATCAAAGTATTTGCGAGAACTTCTTTGCTCCCTTATATGAATTTATCTTTTGCACGTCCCACCTTGTATGAAAAAAAAATCCATAGCAGTCATAAGAAGGATCGAGGAATTTTATTCGATGGAGAACAGTCCTACATAACAATATATAGTTCAATTAAACCACCCCACCTACTCCTATTATTTGTTCCTGAAAAACTTGTGCTTCAGAAGGTGGCATATAAAACTATCCTACATGGGTTTGGAGGAATGTTTTACACATAAAAGAAATAAATTTGGCCTCCACTATATCTATAAATTGGAAACTATTTATTTAAGAACACCAAGTAATCTCAAACATAAGTGGACATCTTACTTTCATACCACTTTGGAGAGGAAAGGTGATGCAAACCCCCTTGTTGGCACACGGGGGAAGACCCGGGGTTCAACGCTTCAACAATGCACCAACAAAACCCTAACTATCGGCCCTTTTGGAAACACATGTGAAGAAGATGAAGTCTCACCCGAGGTAGAGGTAGGAGAGGTTACAGGACTCAAGTGTCTACAACCTACCTGGGAAACTGATCTGTGATCACAATACTTAATAGAGAAATTTAGTAGTTAACATTCATTAATATTGAACCCTTATTCACATCACATGAAGAAAACTTAATTATAGAGAAGCGCAGTATTCAACAAGATCTACCACAACCAAGCACTTAACACATAGAAATAGATCAGATCTAGCATTCATTCATATAATTAATAACTAAGATACCACATCAATTTCATTTAACATACATAAAGATCACAGTACTAAGAATAAGTCACATCAATCACACAAAGCAACCATAACACAGGATATACGTGGTTCACCCTAGTGTGGGGCTATGTCCACCAACACTTCGTATTTTTAATTATCTTCCTTCAATATTCCTTCATGCACAGAGCCTTAAAACCAACTTCGCATAGGACAAGAGATCTGCACACACCTTTCCATATCCTCCTTCCCTGAGCTTGGCACAACACAAATCCTTCTTACAATCACTTACACTCATCTCTACAAGTTCTCAACACACAGTATGCATAGAGCTAACTCGATCACATAGATCCAACTACTTACATCACTTGCACTTAGCATAGCATCACATTACTTCCTTTTCTCTCCCCTTACTTACATCGCCTATATTTCTATTTATACATTACAAAAAGGCCTAAACATGGGTAAAACCCATGGGCCAACTTCCCATACCCCTTACATAAACCCTAAACCCAAAAAGGTTCAAAAAAGGTGATGAGATCCTGCGATATCCACTCTGCTTGGTGCTTCGTCTTCGACCAGCCTGTCGAAGTCCAAAAAGTGGTCAAAAATGACCAAGGATCTCCAAAACTTGTTCAAGGCCCAACAGGCTCCCAACAGTCACCTGTGACTCATCCCAAGTCACTCTGATCTAGGTAGCTCTACCTTGAAGGCCTTGATCTTTTCTTGAGATACCTCGACCTGTTGATTCACTAGAGCCTCCTACTTGGCGAACTCCTAAATAAATTTCTCGGTCACAAGTCCTGCCAAGCGTTGTTCTACCGAAGTGACAACTTGTTCTAGTTGTGCACCTTGTCCCTCAATTTCCTCAAAAAGTGTGCAATCTTCGTCCTGCACTAGATAGAACCTCTGGGTCACCTCCATGACTTTACTCTGGATAGCATGGACTTGTTTCTGAACCATGCGCTATTCAACTATGAACAGTGGTTTCAACTATGCTTTGATTCTTGCTTCTTATTGCTTCTCTTCCTCGAGATGTGACTCCAAAGTTCTTAGTTCTGGGTCCTCTTCAAGGCGCTCATAGATCTGCACACTTGGACTACTAAGATGTTTTCATTCTAAGGCCAATTCCTTGATTCTCTTGACTGCACTCCTGGCAGTTTCTTCTCTCTGATCTCGCATTTCCTGCGGAGTGCTTAGCACTACTTGTAATTCCAATTCTGCTACTCTTTATTGAAGCTACTAAATGGATTCAGTGAGCTTCTCCACATGGCTCTCCATTGTCTCTTTTTATGTCTGTGTGAGGCCCGACACAGAGCAAAGTTCTCTAGTGACTTCCTCCTTAATTCCGATATGTTTTGTGAACATTTTCTCTTTTTCCTTTTGGATCTGCACTCTTTATTCTATGAACTTATCCTGGAGGTCATATTTTTCTTGTTGCACAACCCGACATTTCTCTATGGCTTCCTCTTTTTCTTGTTTCAATGCCTCTATGGCCTGATCTTTTTCTTCTTGGACCCGAAAGAGGTGAGCCTCGATCGCATCTTCTATTCTATGTAGTTGGGTAGGCTCATCTCCCATTTCAATTCCTTCAGATGATGATGGCGCAATAGACACTATGTAGATGGAGTAGAGGGCTTGTTGTACCCCTTTGAGTTATTCTTAGATCCTATCATACATGGTTTCTTTCTTCTCTTCATTGCATTGTAGAATGTCCTCTGAGGTGTCTTCTACAACGGCGATGATGAGGTCGATGTCATCCACCATGAGAAAATTTTGCAACTTGGTCTTACTATCTTTTGAATTATTTCGCAATGAAGGTTTTGTTGGGGAAACATTTATTTTCTTAGATGTGTCAACCTCATCACGAGGATTCTTGGGTGGTGTCACTTGGCCTTGTTCCTGTTTTTCCTCTTCCACTTTGTATTCTTATTTGTATACTTCATCTCCTTCTCCCCCTTCAGGTGAATCTGATGCAGTCTCCCCCGATGTGTTGTTCAGTTCTTGGAACTCTTCCTTCTTTTTCTTCTTCCTACTACTGTGTGCATCATATTCTTCATGGGTGATGACAGGGCTTCCGATGAGGTCGGGGTTAGATAGTTTTGTCTATTCTACTGGTATGAGGAATTCTGCAGGCCATTCCTTACTTATTTCCTCTATATCTTCCTTAGTTATCTTTTAGTAGGACTAGAGCTCTTATTTGTATTCGTCTCCATGCACAATAATATAGATGAAGTGCCTATATGCACGGAACTTCGCTATTGGACTGAACCTATGAAGGGTGTTCGACATCATACAAGGGAAGGATTCAATGGACCTCTTCAGTTGCAGATAGTAGGTGTGGAACACCATGTTTGACTGTCATTTCTTCGCCATGCAACTCGAATACCATAGCGTAGTGAAATTTGCAGCTAGTGGTTCTGATGGCTCAATTTCAGGGAAGGTCACTCCTTCCAGCATCTCCCAAGAAATGAAGGAAATGAGGATCAACATCCAACTAAAATGAAACTCATAGCCCTGGTCCTGAGCTTCGATACAATATTTTTCTAACAGGTTGATGAGGTAGCTCACCCAGTTCATTTGTAGCTCTTCCACACATTTTCCTACGAGGTTGACGACAAACCTCATGACCTGCATGGGTATGTTCTTCCTAACTAGCTTGCCAGCGATCAACTAGAAATATAGGCACACTGCGCCATTCTGGATGGAGGCTACCTTGTAGCCCCACTTCCCCTTCTCCACGTCGCTATAAGTGTCTTTTATCCACTGTACCAGGGCGTGATCTGCAACCTTCCCTGGGTAAAAATCTTGTGGATACGATCCTTGCATGCTCAATCCAATGATCCGGTGGATCAACGTCGTATCTATGGTGATGTGCCTATCCAACCATAAGTAAACGCCATGGAATCCTAACAGAAGGAGCTTAATACATGTGTTAACCTCCTAATGTCTTTCAAAGTGTGGTATCTTCATCACGTTAAGAATGGCGGACCTCACGATTTCCATGGTCCATGGTTGGGGGATTATCTTCGACTTCTTCCCCATTTTCTTGGTCAAATACTTATGTCGAGAGAGCATCCCATAGTTCTTGCAATCTCCAAAATTGAAGTCATTGATCTTCAACCTCATAATTTGTACCAACTATGGTCAAACTGCATGTATCCCCTTCGGGAGGTACGCAGTGATCAATGTGTAGTCGAAGTCCCTTGATACACTATCATGACTAACCATGCTATCCAAAGGTGGGATATAGTCTGGAAGGATTGATGGGATGAGCTTCACGTTTTCCAAGTCATCACGATGCATTCGATAGTCCAGATCAACATGTAGTCGATGGAGAGGATTGCAATCCTCTCGTTGACAAATCTTGTACACCTGCGGACATGACCTTCTCCGCCATTAAATCTATCATAATTTCTTCCACTAAATTTTCTACTACATTGTACTCACCCGACATGCATGCTCGTAAACAAATATTTTAGGTCGTCGAACAAACTCTCACGGTAAGAAGATGGGTGGCGAAGTCTCAATAAGCACTACGCAATATCAAATAGTTCTCTAGGGGCTCGGGTAATCACAATTTCCAAAAGTGTTCCCAATAAGACATTTGGTGGGTTAAATAGATAACATCGTAATAGATCCCTCCAACGGGTAGGAATGGCTTAGTCAATGTGATTCCATCCGTTATGGCATGGTCCCAACGGTCTAATGGTGATGAATCTGGCAATAACTATGTTTCTAACCATTCTAGAGAGTCTTTCTAAGGGTCATGATTCCTCCAATGGTCATATTGATTTGTTGTGGTTAAGTTCTAGTTTGTTCTATTCTAATATTCTAGAGAGGTTCCAATTCTGTAATCCCTCTTTCTACGGAGTCCTCTCTGGAACTTCCTACAATTTTTCTAGCTTAGCTTTCTTCTTGCTAAGCTTTCTAGCCTTATTTCCTGTGATCTGACTTATTGGGTTCTTCTTTCCATTTTTATTCTTATCTTCTCTTGTCATAGTAACTTCTCATTGTTGAGGGTATTTCACAGGGATCGAGGGTAATACTTCTTCTCTTCTTGGATTAGGTGTTGTACTCTCCTACATGGATAAGTTTTTCAAGCCTTCTTGCTTTCTTTCAACTTCAACAGCTAGGTCTTTGGCCCTTAGTAGCTTTGACTTGTCCCCATGTTCTTCTATTAAGTGTGTTATTCTCCTAGCCATGAAATCTCTTAATTCCTACTTTTTCTATTCTAGAGGTTCCTCCTTTTGTTTCCTTCGTGTCTGATCTTTCTCAATCCAGGTCCTTCCTAGCAAAAGACAAAATGGGTCATTTTCTTCAACAAACTTGATGACCTCAAATTCTTATTTTGTTGATGTTCCATGATAAATCATAGGTATCTGGGTAAGTCTTCTACATAGGGTTATCAGCTTTCCTTTAAAGAGTCCTATTCCTCCTAATGAAGGAACCATAACAGGTTTTCCCAAAATTTCCCAAGTTCTTTCCATCATAATATTCACCTGTGTTTCCTCATCCAAAACACAGTCTATGCCAAAGTCTTCTATTCTTGTTTCGATGCACTCTTTCTCTTTTAATATCTCTTATAAATTGTTATCTCTATGATCATTCAATGTTTCTTGCATTTGTAATAATATATTCTCTGATTCTCTCTAGCGGTCCATCATATTCTTAGTCTCATGGTTTTCTTGTCTTTGGTTCATCTGTTCAAATTTAGCAATCATTCTAGGGAAATCCAACACATCATGACCAACGTCTTTACAACAAAAACAAATAATACTTTTACCAGGGCATTCCTTAGAAAGATGTCCCAGTTTTCTGCAACTATAGAAAAGGGTCAATCCTCTCTTTCTCTTAAATTATCCCCAAGTTTTCCTGTACTGCACACTGGGATCACAGTGATGAACCTGAAAAAAATTCTTTTTAGGGTCTTGCATCCATTTTTTAGTCCAAACATTCTTTCTATGCATAGGAATAACATATATTTCACCATTTTTATCAGATCTATTCATTTCACATCTTCTTTCTTCTAGTTGTTCCTTAGTTTTCAGACTAGGACAAAATCTATCAAACATACCTAGATCCATTCTTTCAAAAAAACAAAACAATCACTTATCTTACCTTTATCAGGGCATAAATATTTAATATCTTACCTCTTTTTTCCAGATCTGATTCCCTTCTTTTCTTATCACAAGCTTCGCAAGTCAAGTAGGATACTTCGCACTACAACAACAAATCTACGCACAGAGCTTCCTTTTTTTCAGTTCCTAGTAATCACAGTTTCAGGTCCCGGCAATGGAACCATTTGTTGGCACATAGGGGTAGAACGAGGGTTCAACACTTCAACAACACACCAATAAAACCCTAACTACCAACCCTTTCGACAACACCTGCAAAGCAGATGAAGTCTCACCCGAGGTAGAGTTAGGGGTGGTTGCAGGACTCAAGTGTCTACAACCTAGTTGGGACATTGATCTGTGATCATAGTACTTAATAGAGCACTTTAGCAGTTAACATTCATTAATATTGAACCCTTATTCACATCATAGGAAGAAACCTTAATTACAGAGCAACGCAGTATTCAACAAGATCTACCACAACCAAGCACTTAGCACATAGAAATAGATCATATCTAGCATTCATTCATATCATTAAGAACTAATATACCACATCAATTTCATTTAACATACATAAATATCACAGTACTAATAATAAGCACATCAATCACACAAAGCAACCATAACACATGATATATGTGGTTCACCCCAGTTTGGGGCTACGTCCACCAACACTTCTTCTTCTTTATTATCTTCCTTCAATCTTCCTACATGCATAGAGCCTCAAAACCAACTCCGCATAGGATAGGATATCTGTGTGCACCTCGCCAGATCCTCCTTCCCTAAGCTTGGTACAACATAGACCCTTCTTAAAATCACTTACACTTAGTTCTACAAGTTCTCAACACATAGTATGCACAGAGCTAACTCGATCACATAGATCCAAATACTTACATCACTTGCACTTAGCATAACATCACATTACATCCTTTTCTCTCCCCTTACTTACATCACCTATCTTTCTATTTATAAATTAAAAAGGCCCTAAACATGGGTAAAACCCATGGGCCGACATCCCATACATGTTACATAAACCCTAAAACCAAAAAGCTCCCCCAAAGGTGGAAATATCCCTCGATATCCACTCCTCCTGGTGCTCCATCTTCAACCAGCTTGTCGAAGTCCCAAAAGTGGTCAAACATGACCAAGGATATCCAAAAATTGTTCAAGGGCCAACACCCATCCTATGGGTTCGAGTAACTTATTAGTATAGGATTGAATTACACGAGATATAAAGTGGATCTTGGGTCCTCACAGAACCCTTATAACTCATACCACAAGAATTTTCTTGAGTCAATGCACGGAAGTTCATATTCATGAGGGTCCTCTTTCTCCAGCGGATTCGTGCATGTGAACTCAAGCCTAAAAACTAGGGATTAATTTGGAAGTGGGTAACTCGAGCACTCTGGAACTTCAGTGCTCTGGAGGATTTACCAACACAACACTCCACACCCAAAACCTATGAACTAGAAAAGGGACGAAATCCATAGATATGACGGTTGGCATTTTCCCTCGGATCAACGGTCCATTTTCAGTCCTGAATCCGAGGCTTCGGGACTTTTCTCCACTCCAACCTCAACCAAAACAATTCTAACAAATAGTTGAATCACGAATTCCTCAGAGATCTATGGTCCAAGTTTACCAATCAACGAACGACCGGGATTTACTCCAGACTTCGAGACTTCAGGGAACTCTTTACTCCATACAATAATGACCATATTCTTTTGTAGTGTTGAATCATTGAGCCACTAGAGGATACAATGGCTCACACTCACCCCTAGATATATAGTGGATATTCACTCTGGATCTTTGAACCATCAGGACTCTGGACCTTACTTGTAACAAGCGACTCAAAATTATCGGAGTAGTGAAGTCGAAAGGAATTGTGGTTTTAATAACTGCGCTCCTTCTCCTTGATCAAATGATTGCGAGGTATTTTGTCTCCTCCCAAATATATCTCATCCACTCTCCCTAAAAACAAATGGATCCCTCCTCTTGAGGACTTACTCTCTCTTTCATGATATTTTTCACTTTAATGACTTGAACTCTAGCGCACACTTTTCGCTTCTCTCCTATGCTTGGGACCTGCAAAATTCACCTGCGCACTCCTTTCGCTATCTCTTCTGAGCTTGTTCAACAATTAACGAAGTGTTGATTTTTTGCACTCTTTTCACTGTGCCTCCCCTTTGAACTTTTACATTACTCTGAGTATAGGTGCACTCCTTGCGGTCTCTCTATGCAAACTTACACTATCTCTCCTGATCTTTTGAACCTGTACATGGTTCGGCCTCCACTAAGGAAAACAATTGAACCAATTGAAACAATGGTTCGGCCTCCACTAAGGGAAACAATTGAAACAATGTACTCCTTACATCGTGATTTCAGAAGAGAAACAATTGAAACTTATAGTAACACTAAGGGATCATTAAACCAACCATTTAGATGCACACACACACACACACATACATAGAGATAAATAACATAAAATTTATCCAATTAATCAAAGATAAGAAGTCTCAGAAATTGAAATCAATTCTCCTCTTCAATATTCCTTCAAAAAATATTTACAAGGATTTCAACAGCCTTCAACAACTTTCAACATATTTTTCTAGCAGCCTCTTCTAGGCATAGATTACATTGATTTATACATGAAGGGGCTTCTCGAGCCTTCCCTTCGGACTATTCTAGTTCTTTAATATCATAATTAAAAGCATCCTACCACTACATTTATTACAATAAATTAACAATTAAAATTCATATATGAGTCGACACTCAAAATATGTACAATCCTATAGGAATTAAAGGAAATTACAATCTCCTTGAGCATATACAATGGATTTGTCTTGAATATCTCATGGGATATCTAATTACAAAGTTCTCATAATTAAAGTGACGCAACCTCCTTGGGATCCAAACCAGTTACAATCTATTTCACTAGATGTCGAGTCATCTTCCATCGCACCTGCATCATACTCCTCTAGAAGAAATATTCATGGAATCTTATCAATGATATCCTTCACTTCCTTTCTATGATTCTGTATGTCGTCTTCAATGACCCAACTTGCATCTTTTGTTGGATGATTCTTCCATTTAACCAAATATTCATAGTAAAACTTTCTCCTAGTTCTCTTAGCAATTCTTTGATCTAATATATTTTCTATATGTCGCTTCTCTATTATAGGCATATTTAGCTTCCACTGAATCTTCTCCTAATAATTTGTCCCTTCTATGGAATTCATCTTGTAAGGGTATAAGTCTGCTATGTTAAATATTGGTGAGATTCCAATATCCTCTAGTAGTTTAATCTCATAAGCATTTGCAGCAAATTTTCTAAGGATTTTACAAGGTCCTATATTCTTCATCTTTAGTTTATTATATTTCCCTCTTGGAAATATTTCCTTCCTCATGTGTGCCAATACTTGGTCTCCAACATCAAAATCCATCTCCCTTTTTCTCTAATCTATTATGTTCTTGTATCTTTGGTTGCTATCTTGTAGTTTTACTTTTATTTGTTAATGCAATATTTGTATTTTTGCAGTGAAATCTCTTGCTCCTACACTCTAAAATTCATATTTTCCTAAATCTCTCAATTCTAAAATTCCCCTAGGATGAATTCCATACACTATCTAGAATGGAATCTTACCAGTACTCCTATTTGGTGAGTCATTATATAAAAAGTCCACTTGAGTAAAAATTTGATCCCACTGACTATTATGTTCAGTTACCAAACTTCTTAGTAGAGTCCCTAAGCTTATATTCACTAACTTAATCTATCCATGTTTCCTAGGGTGATACTCTGAACTAAAATAAAAAAAAATCCCCATCTTCTTCCACAAAGTCCTCCAAAAGTGTCCCATAAATTTGGTTTCTATGTCTAAGACTATATTCCTGGGTAACCCATGCAATCTCACAATCTCCTTGAAAAACAAATTATCTATGTGAGTAGCATCATTGGTATTGTGACATGGTATAAAATGTGTCATATTTAAAAATATTTCAACCACCACAAAGATTGAATCATTTCCCCTCTGGGTTCTTGGAAATCCCAGAACAAAATCCATACTTATTACATCCCACAACCTATCTAGAATAGGAAATGGTTGATACAATCTGGTGTTGTGTTGCTTTCCTTTAGCATACTAGAAAAATTTTCATTTGTCCACAAAATTATTCACATTAGATCTCATTCTTGGCCAATAGTATGAACAACTTGATTGTGCATATGTTATATCATGGCCAAAATGTCCATCCAATCCTCCACTGTGTTTTCCTTCAACAAATTGTCCCTCATTGAACATTTTGGGATATACAATCAACTTGCTTTGAATAACAGTCCTTCTTGTATTATATACTCCATCCATTGAATTTTTTTATCTCTTAACAAAGGATTTTTAGAAGCTCCATAAGCTTCCTTAAAATATGGGTCTTCCTGGTACATCTCCTTGAGGTGTTAAAATCCCAAGTTCTCCACTTGAAATTCCTGCAAGATTAAACATATCCTGCTCAAAGCATATGAAACTCTGTTAGAACTCTCACTAAAATGTTTAATGACAAAAGTAAAATTGTGCATGAATTTTACCCATTTGGCATGTCTCTGGTTCAATTTCTCTTGTCTGGTTATGAACTACAAAGCATGATTTTTAGTATACAAAATAAACTCCATTGGTATAAGATAATGTCTCCACTTTTTCAAATCTTGAATTATAACATAAAATTCCTTGTCATATGTCGAATACTTCTCCTTAGCATCATTTAGTTTCTCACTGAAATAAGCAACAGGGTTATCATCATGACTTAAAACTGCACCAACGGCCACTCCACTTGCATCACATTTGATATGGAAACTCTTCCTAAAGTCTGGCAGAATTAAGATAGGTTGTTCTATTATCTTTTTTTTGAACACCCTAAATCCTTTCTCGGCTTCTTTTTTCCATTCAAAAGATCCATGTTCCTTCTTTATAGTATCTAGTGTGGGGGCACAAATACTACTAAAATTCCTAATGAATTTCCTGTAAAATATTTCTAACCCATTAAAACTTCTTACTTTGAACACACTTATTGGAGAAGGCCACTCTTTTATATCTCTCACCTTTTCTATATCCATATTCAATTCACTTGAAGAGATTAAAAACCACAAATACACAAGTTTTGTCTTCATAAAAGAACATTTCTTCAAATTTATCAACATCTTTTCCTATTGCAAACTCCTCAATAACATATTCAAGTGTCTTAAATGCTCCTCCTCGGTCTAGCTAAAAGCTAGAATATCATCTATATAAATAATCACAAACTTTCCAATAAAATATTTGAGCACTTCATTCATAAACCTCATGAATGTACTTGGATCATTTTTTAAGCCAAATGGCATAACAAGCCGCTCATATATCCCTACATTTGTTTTGAATGTTGTCTTCCATTCATCCCCTTCTCTCATTCTTATCTGATGGTAACCACTTTTCAAATCTATCCTGGAAAAAAAACTATCTCCACTCAAACAATCCATTAAATCATCCATCTTGGGTAAAGTATGTTAGAAAAACAGGATCACAGAGCAATAAAATAAAACAAATGTGGAAATAAAAAACTAAATATACACAATATAATAGAGACAAAGATATATGTGGTTCATCCATTGTGGGCTACGTCCTCCAGAGAAATTTTCAAGTCCTTCCTTTATCATTATCGAGCAAATGAAGGGATAGAACCTATAGTACACCTGTTGTAACTTCCTCTTCTTTCTCTCACAATATCCTCTCTCAGAATACAATATTCACAATGATTCATAGCTGTAATACATTTCCCTCATAAAAGAGGGATTCCTTTTAGGGAAAGAATCCATAACATAAATTCTACCATCAAATATGTGACCTTATAATGAACAGTCCATATTTACAATGAAATTACAATATACATTTACAAGGCATTTTTTTCTTTGGGGGCCTGCTTTCCCTCGGACCCCCTGAACCTTGAAGAGGGGGTAACCCCACTCTATACTCCCCCACGTGGAGGAGTGTACATTATTCCAAGGTGTAAATTCTTCATGGTGTATAAACACGGCTGAAAACAAAGACCTATGAATCAGGAAGATAATCAGGCTCCACAACCAACAATCTCCCACTTGGAGACTGATCTCAACAACTCCATCGTTGTTGTATATGTTAGAATATGATCCTTCTTGGACCTAGAAAATTTATCATCTTCATCTTCATTCTTGAAGATGAACTAAAACTAAGAAGGAACTCAATTTCTCCCTAGTTACTCCCTTTGTTAACATGTCTACATGATTCTGGATAGTGTGTATCTTTTCCAAATTCAAATGTCCATCTTCCAAGATGGATCATATGAAATGGTACTTGAGGTGTATATGATTAGTCATCAAATGGAAGGTTGAGTTCTTTGCAATATGAATGGCACTCTCACTGCCATAATACAACATGCTATTCTCCTGCTTCTTTCCCAATTCATCCATAAACCTTTGTAACCAAATCATTTCTTTACTAGCCTCTATAGCAACAACATACTATGCCTCTGTTGTTGAAAGTGAAACGACCTTTTGTAGTTTTGAAATCCAACTTATTGTTGTTCCACCTACAGTAAAAGCATACCCTATAGTGCTCCTCCTGCTATCTTTATCACCTTCCATATCTGAATCAACATATCCCTGTAGAACAATGTTTGAACCTTAAAAACATAATGCATGAGTAGAAGTACCTCTCAAATACATGAGAATCCACTTTACTCCCTCCCAATTTTATTTACCTGGATTGTTCATATACCTTCTCACAACTCCCATTGCATGTGCAATATTTGGTCTTGTGAAAACCATCACATACATCAAACTTCCAATTGTTGATGAATAAGGGACCCTGGACATGTATTATATCTCCTCCTGTGTCCTGGGACACATTTCCTTAGTTAATTTGAAATGGCTAGCCAAAGGTTTACTATATGGTTTTTCATTCTGCATTATAAACCTATCCAACGCCTTCTCTATGTACTCACCTTGAGACAATGTCAATTTGTGATGTTTCATGTCTCTTGTTATTATCATACCGGGGATTTTCTTTGCAGGACCCAAATCCTTTATTGTAAATGAATTAGCTAATTTATTCTAGAGCACATTTATATCCTGCATATAGACCCAGTAACAAGCATGTCATCTACATATAATAGAAAGATAATATAGCTTCCATTTTCTAGCCTTTTAAAATAAACATAGTGATCAGAATGACATCTACTATAACCTTGTTCTATCATAAACATATCAAACTTTAAACACCACTGCCTTGGAGCTTTTATTAGTCCATACAAGCTCTTCTTCAACTTGCATACCAAATTCTCCTTTCCTTTGACCTCATACCCCTGTGGCTATTGCATATAAATCTCTTCCTCCAAATCCCCATGGAGAATTTTTTTTTTACATCTAATTGTTCAAAATGCAAATATTCTACTACCACAATACTTAAAATAGTCCTAATTGAAGTCATTTTAACAACAGGAGAAAATATTTCATCAAAATCTATACCTTTATTTTGTGCAAACCTCTTTACAACAAGTCTAGATTTGTGTCTCTTTTTGCATCCATCTTATTCCTTCAACTTGTAAACTCATTTATTTAATAATTATCTTTTTCCTGTATGCAACTGAACCAAATCCCAAGTCTAGTTATTTACCAAGGAATCCATTTCCTCTTTCATGCCTCTCTCCCACTTTGATGCAGGAGCATCCTCTCCACCTTAGAAAGCACCAACTATTTAGCACATCAACGCGCATTCAATAAGGGGAAGAGGCATTGGACCTCTCATTTTTCCCTTGAATTTAAAAATTCAATGTAATTTAAAACAATTAAATGTTGTAAGGTTGAGCAGAGCCGATTCATTTCCTTTGTATAGGTTGTAGATAAAGTCACCTTTATTAGGATTGATTTGTACATATCCTGAGAATTGCCTTAGACCTAAAATGTACATGATCATTGATTGTAATAAGACTTAGTAGATAGGTGTTTTGATGATATTAGACACCACTAGTGTAGTTAGAGGGAAAGATCGATGAGCCCCTCTTGTATAAATCATTGTATTGTATGCCAAGAAAAGGTTATGGCTACTGAAATCTAATAAAAAATCATTGTAAGCCAAGGAGAGGAGACAAGAGTCAAGATTCTATTGTAGTATGATCTTGCACACATTTGTAAACAGACGTTCATATTAATACAAAGATAGCAGTTTTCCTGCATATGATTTTGTCTATGTTTCCCTATGTTTTATGAATGTTATCTATGTGTTTATGAGTGTATGTTGTAGATGTATGGGATAGATTTCATCTGCAAGGATACCATATACTTCACTATCTGTATTTGATTTTGTTGGGTTTTTCTAGGTTCTTTTAGGCTAAGTGCAAGGAGTGAATGACAGAGTATTGAGAACTCTATGAACCAACACAAGGAGTGTGCATCTAAATTTGTCTTAAAGTTCATAGGAGAACGTGCTAGGTGGGAAAACCAAAATAGTTTACAAACTCATGAGGAGCCTCAAGGTTACTGAACACCCTGGAGGAGAGTCTATGCAGGAGTAAGCGTAGCCAGAGTTACTGAAGACTATGTAAGCTCTACCTGGTGAGCATTAAGAGGGTGCAAGGAGTGCACAAAGGAAATTTGTTTAGAGTTATGTGATAGAAGAGTGTCAGGAAGGACACCCTAGAGTTACTGAACACTGGAAATATGTTGAAGACGATATACCAGATTTGTTAAACACTTTGAGGAACATCTACAAGGAGTGAATTAGGTGAGCACAAGGAGTGTGCGAGTGTAGCACACCTTTTCTGCTACTTTGTTTAATCACTCTGATACCAAACTGTAGCACACCTTTTCTGCTACCAAGGTTTAATCGCTCTTAAAAGAAAACGTATAACACCACCTTCCACATAACTCATACAAGTATTATAAATCTCATGAATTTAAAAAAATAAACACATTCTACATAGAGTATTCATATGAGTTACTTCCATAATTAACAATCCATAGCATTTCATACTAATTCATATACACAACGAAAATCATGATATCATAAGGAGTAGAGTCATGCAAAACATGATTAAAACATAATCAAATACTTATCTTTTAACAGTGGTAGAATCCACCAACCAAGTGCAGGCCTTCCACGAACCTCCCAGCCTTAGACCACACTTCTCATCAACTCAGCAATGGGTCACCCCCGAGCTGGGACTAAGCTCCACCCCAAGGCAAGGAAATCTAGGCTAGGTTGAGGTTACAGGGAAAACAAAACACAACCACAAGGAAGGGATTCTCTCCAAGGAACCTCCCACGCTCACTGCCCACAGACCCTCATTCCCCACATGTCTGTTCCACCCCAGGAGTATACACCTTCTTTGTCACCTAGACAGTCCTTCGGCTTCTAATATCCCTTGCCTTGGGTTACAGGAACAGGCCGGACTGGAAGTCTCCGAGCTCTGTGGCAGCTACAGGGTTCCTTCTAGGAGTCCTCTCCTTCCTTCGCGCACTCTCTCACTTGGAGAGAATCGCTCATAGGCCAACAACCTGTTCTTCCAACCTCAATCACCTCTCTCACCTGGAGAGAGAGTTGCACCACTGGCCAACAAGACCCCATGCATTCCAACGCTGCGTGGTCACAACAACTCACGGGGAAAACATACATGGGCTTCCCAATGGGTTCAACAATGGCTGGTCACTTCTATTTCCCAATCCGCCAGCATAGAATAGACTCATGCTTTGGTTGTCGGGGATGCGTGACAAACAATACATGTAGGGTTAACACAGGTTCGAACTGTTCAGACAGGGGTGGTACCGACTATCTCAGAAGTCAACCCAGGCTTTTCGCATTTCAGGGATGCACCAGGGTATTCTTTTGCAGAGGTCTGATTGTTTACCTTCAGACCGTCAGGTAGAATGGAGGAGAGCCCTCTCACGGCTCCTCCTGGCCATTTTATTTGCATGCACCAGGGCTGACACTTGTCACCCTTGGAACTACATGCATTCCATCAGCATGCATTCCCTTTGCATACTTACCCTTTCCAAAACTTAGGATGAAATGAAACATAAAATGCACATGTTCTTTTGAAATAATATTAAAATATTATTCCCAGGATTAAGCCCCCTAGGCTTAGCCCCCAGGCTCAACATTTAGCCCCTTTCCCACCTTCCAGCCCCTAATTCCTTGCCCACTCTGTGGATGCTCAGTCCCCCTTAACTCATTCATCGTGGTCGGTCTGCACCTGGCAGTGTTTATATTTTATTAAATGTTTTGCATACATACAAGTACAACAACAGGCTCCTGGCCTTCAACACTTAGGCTCCCTAGCCTAACAAACACATAAGTCCCCATATTATAAGAACTTGGCTCACTAGCCTATAAAACATAATGACAATTCCTTTCAGAACTTGGTTTACAATGGAGCTCGGCCTTGGGGACACTACAATCTCCCTCCCCTTATTTTTGCACTGTCCTCAGTGCAACTTACACTGTCTCTACAAGCCTTTCAAAATCTTCAAAAAGATGCGGGTACTCTGCCCGCATAACATCTGCATGCTCCCATGTCACGTCCTCAGGACCGTACCAGGTCCATTGGACCTTTACAAGCTATATAGCTCGATTCCGGAGCTGTTTTCTTTTCCTGTCCAATATGTGCACAGGATGCACTTGCAGAACACCTTCTGGTTCCACCTGGATCACATTCCAATCGATAACATGATTAGCATCAGGTACATATTTATTAAGCAGTGAAACATGAAACACATTATGTATAGTCATAGATGCAGGTAATGCAAGCATGTATGCAACCGGCCCAATCCTTTCCAAGATTTCAAATGGCCCACAAAATCTTGCTGCCAATTTGGGGCAACTTCCCAAACTCAAGGAACTTCTGTTAGTTTTCACTTTTAGGAAAACATGGTCACCCACTTTGAAGTCTCTATGGGTTCTGTTACTATCAACGTAACTTTTCTGCATGTCCTGGGCAGTTTTTAGATTATGTTTAATTCTTATCATTTGATCTTCCATATCTTTGAGCAGCTCAGGCCCAACTACTGCTCTATCAGCTGGATTATACCATCTCACTGGAGTGTTGCACTTTCTTCCATAAAGCGCTTTGAATGGGCTCATCTTCAATGATGCATGATACCCATTATTGTAGGCGAATTCTACCAAATGTAGGTAGTCTTCCCACCTTGATGGTTTATCCATCACATACATTCTCAGCATGTCTTCTATTACTCTGTTTACTCTCTTTGTCTGTCCATCAGACTCGGGATGATATGTTGTACTAAAGTTCAGATTCGTTCTAAATCCTTTGAACATTCCTTTCCAGAAATTCGAAGTGAATTTTGGGTCTCTATCAGACACAATTGTCTTAGGAATTCCATGCAAGCGTGCAACTTATTTTAAGAAGATATCAACAACATCTGTTGCTCTATGGGTGGTTTTCAGTGGAATAAAATGGGCAGTTTTAATAACCTTGTCCAACACCACCATGATTGAATCATGTTGCTTGCTTGTCCTAGGTAGTCCGGTGATAAAATCCATTGTTACCACGTCCCATTTCCACTCAGGAATAGGTAAAGGTTGCAACAACCCTGCTGGGTGCCTATGCTCAGCCTTAACCTTTTAGCACTCCATACATCTGGCGATGTATTCAGTGATTTATTTCTTCAAACCCGGCCAAAAGTAATGGATTTTGACTGCTTCCATAGTCTTTTGATATCCAAGATGTTCAACATAAGTCACATTATGCATCTCCTTTAGAATTGCCAACTTCAATTCTTAGACATTGGGTACATATACTCTATTTTTATACAGAAGTAAGCCATCAATTCCCAAGGTGTAACTTTCCTTGGTTTGTGGTCTCTCACGCTGCTATAGCTTTGCTACTAGACCTTTGTACTGCAAATCGGCATTGGCAGCTTCCAAAATTCTGTCTTTAATCTCAGTTCTGTACATGCTAATGGTTGTAGCATGTAATTTGTGCACTTTTCTGCTGAGTGCATCAACCACCTTATTTTCTTTCCCTTTGATATGCTTGATATCAAAGTCATATTCGCACAGAAACTCCAGCCATCTAATTTTCTTGGCATTTAAGGTCAGTTGATCAAATAAATAATTCAGACCATTATGGTCTGTTCTCAACTCGAATCTCTTGCCCATGAGGTAATATCTCCATTTCCTCAAGGCATGGACGATTGTTGCCATCTCTAAATCGTGAGTGGCATAATTCTTCTCATGTTCCTTCAACTTTTGGGATTCATAAAAAACTACAAATCCCTCTTGGATGAGAACTCCTCCCAGCCCCTCCTTACATGCTTCTGTGCAAACTACGTAATCCTTTTTTGGATCTGGAATCTTCTGTATTAGAGCACTAGTTAGCAGCTGCTTCAATTGCTAGAAGCTACTCTCACATTCTTCAATCCACTGGAACTTCTTCTCCTTCCTTTGCAAGGAAGTGATAGAATGAGCTATCTTTGAGAATCCGGCTATGAACCTCCTATAATATCCCACCAGACCCATAAAAGATCTAACTTCTGCCACATTCCTTGGCACTGGCCATTCTCGAATGGCCTATACCTTTTCAGGATCCACAACGATCCCTTCTTCAGATATAATGTGTCCCAAGTAATGGATCTGTCTTTGGTAAAAAGAGCACTTGCTCAGTTTTGCGTACAGCTGGTGTTCTCTCAACACCTGCAACACCATTCTGAGGTGTTGCTTGTGTTCTTTCTCTATCTTGGAATACACCAAGATATCGTCCAGGAAGACTATGACAAACTTGTCCAAATAATTTCTGAACACTCCATTCATTAAGCACATGAAAACAACAGGTGCATTTGTCAGTCCAAACGGCATCACTGTGAATTCATAATGACCGTACCTTGTTCTAAATGCGGTCTTGCTAATGTCCTCATCCTTTATTCTCACTTGGTGATATCCAGATCTGAGATCTATTTTTGAAAATATTTTTGCGTCCTTCAACTGAACAAAAAGATCACCAATCCTTGGCAGAGGATACTTGTTCTTGACAGTGACCTTATTCAACTGTCAAAAATCAATGCACAACCTCAATGTCCCATCTTTCTTATTCACGAATAGGATCGGGGCTCCCCACGGTGACACACTGGGGTGAATGTATTTTTTCTTCAGTAGCTCTTCGAGCTACAATTGCAACTCTTTCAGCTCTGGCATACTCATTCTATAAGGAGCCTTCGAAATTAGAGCTGCTCCAGGCATCAAATTTATAGAAAAATCAATGTCTCTCTTCGGAGGTAGTTTAGGTACCTCCTGAAATATGTCCTTGAATTATTTGAGTACTTCGTGGTCTTCCAAATTCGATACTACATCTCGGGACACTCGAGCTGTAAATAATTGACAGCCTTTCTGGTAACATTTCTTCAGCTGCATGGCTGAGATTTCCCTCACAGCCACGGCTCTGGGAATTCCTTGCACTGTTACCTGATTTCCCTCTTTGTTCAGGCATGTGAACCTCTTGTTACGGAAATCCAGAAGGGCATGGTGTTGGTCCAACCAGTCCATCCCAATTAAGCAATCGTATGAGCCTAAAGGCAGAATGTTCAATTCAGCCTTAATGCTCATTCCTTTCATGTCCACTGAACATGACTTAACCAATTCAGTGACCTTCCTCTTGGTCCCTGTGGCCAACTACACTAACCAAGACTTCTCATGTTTGCTTCTCATTAGATGCAAACTTTCCACCACTCGAGGATCTACATAACTATGGATAGCCCCTGAATCAATTCAAATAACAAGTGGTCGGTTGTTGATCGTACCTTCCAATTCAATCATGTGCAATTGAAATTCTTCTTGCTTGTTGTCCAGGGCTGCGTAGATCCTTGGAATTCTGCTGCCCATATCCTCCAATGTTTCAGCTTGCTGAACAGTATGGACAGTTCTCACTTTATCTTTTCTGTGGGGCAATCTCTGTACCTATGATTCCCTTTACAACCCCAACACTCCATAGGTGGCGGTATTGGCACCTTCTCACTCCCTTCAACTTTCCTGGGCTCTCTATAAGATGATTGTCCCCAAGGACTATTTCTGAAAAAGGAAGGCTTGTTTCCCTTCTGCCTCTGTTCCTTCTTAAACTTCCTCTGATCATTCCAAACCTTCTGAAAGGTAGGCTTTTCTCTTTGTTGTTCGTATAGACATTTCACCCTTCTTATGGTTTCTTCCATGGTCTTAGGATCGTCATACTGAATCTTGTCACCAATGGAAGGTGGTAGTCCACTCAGATACCTCTGAATTTTGACAGCCTCATCTTTGATGAATGGAACATACTTCAGTAGTTCCAGAAAATTTCATTCATACTCATCAATGGTCATACTTCCCAACTTGAGTTCGAAGAACTCCTTCATATTTCTGTCATAGTATCTTTTAGTCAGGTATTTCTTCTCGAAATACCTCATAAATTCCTTCCAAGTCACCTCTTTCTCTCAGATGTGTTGCACCTGCACAAAATGATCCCACCACATGGATGCTTTTCCTTTCAGTTGGTACATTGCAATTCTTCCTTCTGCATGGGCAGAATAATTCTGCAGTTGGAAGTATTTCTTCATGCCAATAAACCAGGTCTCGGCATCTTCTTCCTTCTTATGTTCTCCATCGAATGTTGGAGGCCTAATCTTGTTCATCTCCCCTTTCAATTCATCCTTTCCATATTTTTGGTTTTTTCTGGTAGGGGATGGGCTTGAACTACTGTGTGTATCCTTGCCAGAATGCTTCGGGGAGAGATGGTAATGTTTGTTACCACTCCTCGATCTCCTTCTCCCCTCAGGGGTTCTAACACTTCTTGATCTGCTTGTGTCACTCCCTTTTTCCAATTTCTTTTCTATTCTTTCCAGGCTCTTCAACATTTTTAAGTTGAATGCACCCTGTCGATCCTGGATTTTCATGAGCTTTCGGCTATCAGCTAGGCAATCCTGGGCATCTTTCTGCAATCTTTCGATGAGTTTCATCATATGTTCTTCCTTATCCATCTCTTTTCTGTGCCCATTGGAGTTCGATCCTTCCACTCCCATATTGACATCGTTTCCTTCCCGTTCGTCTCCTGTTTCAGAGGCAATCATCACCTTTTCCCATTCCATACTCGACGTTGGTTAACTGGAATCCTGAGCTCCGTTGAACTCTGCACACGCACTATGAAATTACATTCAATGTTTGTCATGCCATTACTCCTTCGGAACAATCTGTAACATTTATAAGCCAATACGAACAAGAACGAAAGACATTTTGATTCAATTAAGTGTTCTGAGCTCTCGTTTGGTTCTGCAATTTTCGTGTTTTCGAAACTTTCATTTTTGGCACTTCATGATTTCGAGACTTTGGGTTTCAGTCCACGAAGATCCCACAGTTAGATATTTGTAACCAGAGTCACCCTTTTGCAACTTGCGATCTTTCGAGTTCATGAGTCGAAGACCCTCGACTCATTTCCTCTAACCGTCGATACCCGAGATGCGACACGGGTATGGCTCCCTCCTTGCTAGCGTCTGCTACGCATGATTGTAGTCTAGGGCTAAGTGCTAGAACCCTTCACTATTTGCACCTTCGTGAGTTGTGGCATCCAACCCTGGTGCCTCCCTTTCACGAAACCTCAAGAAGCGATGTTGACTTTTCTCCTCTTGTTCTCGCTACTTCGCGACTTCGCGAGTTTCAATGTCGAGCTCCCATGCCCTTATCTCATGAGTCCCAAAAATCACGAATTACTTTATTCTCCGAGCCCACAGCACAACTGTCGCCCTTCACCACCGTGGCATGTGGTATGTTTAGGAGGATCCACGTCACTTTTAATGACATCATTGGGTCCCACCACTCTCGCCTGTCTCCTCGACCCACTGGCATGTGGTACATCTCCATGTGTACACATCCATTCCTAGAAAAATCCAAAGGTCAGATCTTTCTCAGATCTATGGCATAGATCCTTTCGACGTTTTGGTCTTCCAAACGTCGATGCGCTCTAACTCCTATTAGCCCTCCGGGCTAGACTCGTGGTTCACACGACCTCCCCTTATATGACCACAATCATACCTCCTATCGGGGTTTTGGACTTTCCAATGCCGAAACACATATGTCCTCAGGATTCACGATTCCCGGAACCTCGATTTCCCGATGGATGACTCTCCTTCCGAAACTTTTTCGACTGCCTCGATCTCGGCCACGCGTCCCCAAGAATGGACGATCCTTGTCGCTTCTCGCTATTTCATGATTTCGCTATTTCAAATGCTCTGGGTGCCTTGTCTTCAGGATTCGCGAAACACCGAACCCCGATATGTCAATGGGCTCCCAATCTCGCCCACGTGTCCCAACTGACGGACAACTCAGATCCAATCTCGGGATTTCACAACTTGCGATTCCCCGATGACAAAGTTCTATGTCAACTCAAAACCCCGGTAGCCAATATACCGATGGGTCGCTTGATCTCCGCCATGTGTCCCAACTGTTGGATGGCTCGGATCAAATCTCAGGACTTCTACTGGTGCAAGGTAAAAAACACTCACCTATGTGAGTTCGGGTGTCCGGATCTCCAAATTGGACGATCGTGCGACACGCGTCCTTCCTTATACGGACGACTCAGATTTCCTCTCGCTATTTCGGAACTTGAAATGTCTTGACCTTCTTGACCTCAAGAACGTTGTTATCCTAAACACCAATATCCCGATAATACAACTCCTTTCGGGACTTTCACCCTCCTGTTCATGAAGCTTTAAAACTCTGTGCAACTCTCTACCAATCCGACGGTTGTCGGGTAATTTGTTCAAGATCTGACGGCTCACAAGGGTTCGCCTTCCCTCTCGAACATATCCTAGAGCTTCCACACCACCAGTGTGGAGTCCTCTCTCCCTGTCGACTCATACCACAATGGTCATGGTTTCATAACGCCTCTATACCTCCTGAGCTTTAAAAAAATGCATCAAGTAACTCCTTGACATTTTGGAGTAAACCAGGGTCTGAAATTGGCCTTCCAAACCCAATTTCCCCTCGTATTCTCAGTCCAAAGACCACTCCACTGGCCCATATAGGATTAATGTCGAAACCTTGGCTCTGATACCAAACTGTAGCACACCTTTTCTGCTACCAAGGTTTAATCGCTCTTAAAAGAAAACTTATAACACCACCTTGCACATAACTCATACAGGTATTATAAATCTCATGCATTTAAACAAATAAACACATTCTACACAGAGTATTCATATGAGTTACTTCCATAATTAATAGTCCATAGCATTTCATACTAATTCATATACACAGTGGAAATCATGATATCATAAGAAGTAGAGTCATGCAAAACATGATTAAAACATAATCAGATACTTATCTTTTAACAGTGGTAGAATCCACCAACCAAGTGCAGGCCTTCCACGAACCTCCCAACCTTAGACTGCACTGCTCATCATCTCAGCAATGGGTCACCCCCGAGCTGGGACTAAGCTCCACCCCAAGGCAAGGAAATCTAGGCTAGGCTGAGGTTACAAGGAAAACAACACACAACCACAAGGAAGGGATTCTCTCCAAGGAACCTCCCATGCTCACTACCCAAAGACCCTCGTTCCCCACATGCCTATTCCACCCTAGGAGTATACGCATTCTCTGTCACCTGGACAGTCCTTCGGCTGCTAATCTCCCTTGCCTTGGGTTACAGGAACAGGCCGGACCGGAAGTCTCCAAGCTCTGTGGCAGCTACAAGGTTCCTTCCAGGAGTCCTCTCCTTCCTTCGCGCACTCTCTCACCTGGAGAGAATCACTCACAGGTCAACAAATTGTTCTTCCAACCTCAATCACCCCTCTCACCAGGAGAGAGGATTGCACCACTGGCCAATAAGACCCCACACAGTCCAGCACTGCGTGGTCACAACAACTCATGGGGAAAACAGACACGGGCTTCCCAACAGGTTCAACAATGGCTGGTCACTTCTATTTCCCAATCCACCAGCATAGAATAGAATCACGCGCTGGTTGTCAGGGATGCGTGAAAAATAATCCACGCAGGGTTAACACAAGTTCGAACTGTTCAGACAGGGGTGGTACCGACTATCTCAGAATTCAACCCATGCTTTTTGGCTTTCATGGATGCACCAGGGTATTCTTTTGCAGAGGTCTGATCGTTTACCTTCATACCGTCAGGTAGAATGGAGGAGAGCCCTCTCACGGCTCCTCCTGGCCGTTTTATTTGCATGCACCAGGGCTGACACTTGTCACACTTGGAACTGCATGCATTCCATCAGCATGCATCCCCTTTGCACGCTTACCCTTTCCAAAACTTAGGATGAAATGAAACATAAAATGCACATGTTCTTTTAGAATAATATTAAATTATTATTCCCAGGCTTAAGCCCCCTAGGCTTAGCCCCCAGGCTCAACACTTAGCCCCTTTCCCACCATTCACCCCCTAATTCCTTGCCCACTCTGTGGATGCTCAGTCCCCCTTCACTCATTCATTGTGGTCGGTCTGCACCTGGCGGTGTTTATATTTTATTAAATGTTCTGCATACATACAAGTACAACTGCAGGCTCCTGGCCTTCAATACTTAGGCTCCCTGGCCTAACAAACAGATAAGTCTCCAGCTTATAAGAACTTGTCTCACCAGCCTATAAAACATAATAACAATTCCTTTCAGAACTTGGTTTACAACGGGGCTCGGCCTTGGGGACACTACAACGAGAACTCTATTTTGAGATCTGAGAGTAGGTTTCCAAGTGGTTACTGTTATCACTGAAATTTCATCCGTACATGGCGACAAGAACTCCGCATCATCAAAACAGGAAAGAAGTTATTCATGGCACAAGATTAATTCCACAGCATGGCAAAAGGGTCAAAAAACTATACAAAATGACCAAAAAATTGAAGGGCGCTTTACAGAACCGGGGTGCGCACGCATATGCACGTAACAACAACGTACAATGCGTGCATGCATGCACGATGTGCAGTTGTTGGGAAAAAAACCCGCGCACCTGCTAAACGGCGCATTTATTGAAATTGGTCGGCCTCCCAACCACTAATGGATTAGCTCCCAAGTCGATTTGACACCAAATCTGAGCTCAATTTGCATGGTGGGCTGGTCAAAGACCTAATTGAGCCCTAAAGAGCCCCTTTTCACACTCGAAAGAGGTTACATTATCACCCAATGCTAGGCTATAAAAATCCATGAATAACCATCACTTTCTTAAGGAATTCTATGCATTGTTATGCTGCCAAGATTGTTAAGGACTCATTCTTTGACAAGAGCACATAGGCATCATTTCACAAGAGCTATCCATCTCTCCCTTGAGTGGATAATCTTGGAGTTCTTTCACCCACATTTTCATCTTTTCATTGTAAGGAGAGCAAGCTAGTGAGGGCCTCAAGAGCCTTCCATTGGAGAAAGAAGGGACCCAAGTCCCCTTTCTTCATTGTGCCTTTGGATTTAATCAATAGATCAGCTTATACATTGGTGATATTGGTCCATTTGTATTTATTTTTCATTTTTTCATATGCTCATAGTTTTAGTTAGTTTTAGTTTAATTATTGTCTATTGTTTTGTTTTGTTTTCCCTAACCCTTTCCTTTTACAGTTGTCATGCCTAGCAGAGCCCAACTGGGCATGTAAGCACCTTTTATTTGCTCACCTAGTGACAAATTGGGTGGAAACAGTTACATCACAAGGTAAGTGCAAGGAGTGATCTAAGAGTAGGTTTCCAAGTGGGTAAATAATAAGGTAAGTGCAAGGAGTGCACAGTTGCTCAGTGGAGAGAAAATTCTAGAGAAGACCCATGCAAAGCATGCACTGGGCGAACACTTAGATCAATTTTGAGGAGGTCTCAAGATCTTAGATAGGTAATAGAAAGGAGTGCGTTAGAGGTAAATTTGTTTCTCTTTACAAGATCGGTAGGAAGAGTGTTGAATTGCTAGGAGGGCACCATAAATTATTTTGAAGGAAGCAGAGGGTTGAGACCCTTAGGATACTAAGCAAGTTCGAAATCTCAGGAGGAGTCGTGGAAGTTTTCATGCAGAGCGCAAGGGTATGCTAGAGAGAGGCCAAATTACATTGACAAAGTTCAAGGAGAGATAGTGTTAGATAGTTTTCTTAGGAGCGTAGACGAGACCCAAGTAGTTGGGCTCGCAGGAGAAGATTAAAAGGTCAAAACCTTTGAATACTTACAATTCTTCCAATTCAGGACAAAGCATAAGCTCAGAAGGAAGAGAGAAAACACTTGTTGGATAGAGATGAAAGGAGATATATGGATCATTGAATCCTACATCCAGACATCAGAAGGAGCACACAAAAAAGAAGAATATCCCATCCGCCGGTTCTGAGCACGAAGGACCGACATCCGTCAGGTCCAAGTAAAGTGAACAGACTTTAACCCCTTTTAAGTGCATAAGAGAGTGGACTCGCCAAAGTCCCTAAGTCTCGAATTGGATCAGGATTTTCCATCATCTAGAGGGATAGGTGGAAAAAGATATGGAAGTCTAGAGAAAAGGTACTCTGGGATAATCCATGTGAGTAGAGACCACATCCGTCGAAGCTCTGTAGCCCAGAGCTCATACTAGTCGTTGGTGTTGGGAGGGGTACATGTCAGCAAATATGGAAGTCTGGAGCAGAAGCACTAAGGGAGATTATAGACAAGGTGTGTGAAAAATCCCCGAAGCCCGAAGTAGCAGAGTATATCCTGGCCATCGATCGCCAAGAGGCACGTGGCATCAAATTGTGTAGTCTGGAAGGTAAGCACTCTGGAAGAAAGAAGGTGTATAAGGGTGGAGAAATCCATACGTTTGGAGCGTCGAATTCCATCCAAGTCATCCATCAGAATTGGACAGGTGTCATTATATCATGTACTTCAGAGGTTTGTCACTCTGGAGGATTCGTGTGGTGGTTGTTTGAAACTTCTCAAAGTGTTGAAGCCATAAATTGTTGTGGGTCGTTGATCTTAAAGGAGAGCATGGACCGTTGATTTGCAAGGGGACACATGGAGGATTGTGGTTCGTTCCATTAGAAAACAACTTCAGAGGGATTTTGGAGTGTGCATGCAGATTCAGAAAAAGGCCAAATTGAAGAGGTTGAGTCGTAGATCTCAGTGAGGAACAAGGACCTTTGATCCTAGTTCGGTGGTTTCAAAGGATTGTGGCTCTGAAAGAATTGGTCACGGCATGAGGCAAGAATTCTCGAAGCCCATAGGTTGGAATAAGAACCTTTTGAGGTTATCCCCAAGTCGCATCCCAAGGTAATGTGAAGAAAGGGGCCTATCATAGAGAGCTAGTACCTGTTGTTCAAATTATTGAAAGGGGTCAGGAAACAACCCATGCGTTTGGCAGAACCTGCACTTTGGAGAAAGGGGTACCTATGTAAATTGATTTTGGGACTATTAGAGGCCCTATGAGTTGATATGAATATTTTGTTTGAACGATCCTATACCAGGAGGTCGCGTAGCCCCAAGGAGGGAGAGGGGGATCTGCATCAAGTGGTATCATAGCCAAATTTCATTTGTACACAACAGGTGAAGGAGGAGGCACAGTGTTGTTTCTCTATAAAATATTGCTTGCAAGTGTGTAGTAGTCAATAGATAGCCAGGTGGGATAAGGACAAGATAAAATGGATATTGAAGGACATAAGCATGCTCAAAGAGAAGACCACCAACAAATATGTAAAGAGGAGATGGGAAAAGATATGGAAGAGATCAGAGCATAAATGGAGAGGATAATGTTGAATATGTAGCAAGAATCCCAGGTTCACTGGAAGTATGAATGGCCTTTGAAGAGAAGAGTGAAGTGGCATGTCCATAATTTGTTTTCCAGGAGGTAGCAACAAGTTTTGAAAAGGTGGTTGAGGCATACTGAAAACCTCAGTGACACAAAGGACAAAATGGTTTACATCTGTGAGCTAGAAGTTGGGGATAACCTCAGTGATGAGGGAGAAAGATCAGTTGATGATATCATAAATTTCTAGGAGAGCAGAGATGAACTTTCAAGTTTCTAGGTGGGCATTGAGATGAGATCAATGGAGGATCTCATGAACCACTAAGAGGGCACTGAGAAAAATTCATATTTCCAGGTGGGCAATGAGAGGAGATCATCTGAAGATTTCATAGAATGTTAGGAGGGAAGAAGTGAAATCCCAAATTTCCAGGTCGAAAAGGGAGATAAAATGAGTTTGTCTAAGAGTCTCAATAAATTAGTAGGGATTTTAGATCAACAAGGGGTGCTGACAGTGGAGAATCAAAAATCCATTCTGATCATTGGGGGAATCAAAATATTCCTACCAATAATCCCATCAGGGGAGAGTGTGCGAACTTCAGGTGCATTAGAAGAAAGACAACCAACAAAGACTGTCATAAAGGAGGAGAAGGAGAAGACATCAGAATCTACCCAAGCAGTGTAAAATGAAGAAGATAATTCCACAGAATTGCTCAAAGTTTTCAGCTAGGACATTGAACAAGAGATAACTGCAGAATTTGAACCTGCAGCAGAAGGGGAGCATTCATATGAGTTTCTCACTCAGTGGGAGATAGAATTGGAGATGATGGAGGATTGGTTGAACAATCTAGAAACAGAGAAGAACTGCCTAGATGCAGTCATTAAAAGAAAAAGGGAATTCCATTCTAAGGAGCAGCTGGAGGAAGTTGGATTTGTACCAGTAGAGGAGCTAGTAGAAGTTGAATTGTCAAAGGAGATGGTTGGGCAGAAGTTTAGTAAGGAGACTGTAGAATCTGAGTCTGGAAGGAAGTGGCAAGTCAAGTCCACAAGTGATGGAGACAACATGGGATATCACATTGATCTACCCATTGATAAGGAGGAAGTGTTGCAAACTAGACTTCCAAGGAGAAGCCAGCCGATAGATCACTTGGAAGAGGTCATAGGGAAAATCAAAGAGATGATGTTGATGTCAGTAGAAGAAGGTGTCATTAGGAGGAGGATGAACAAAAGAGAACATGTAGCAGTAGTAGGGAAGCAACAACAACAACAACAAAGCATAGGAGAAGGTGGACAAGTCCAGAGAGAATTTTGGGATACAGGAGGATTTCAATAGTGGAGCATAGGAGCTCATGATTTTCCCAACAGTAAAGTATGATGGAGGAGCATCCTTTCCACCTCAGCAAGAGCTATTTATTCATCACATCAACACACATTCAAGAAGGGGAAGATGTGCCAACCCTCTGATTTTTCCCTTGAATTTAAAAATTCAATGTAATTAAAACAACTGAATGTTGTAAGGTTGAGCAGAGCCAAGTCATTACCTTTGTATAGGCTATAGATAAAGTCACCTCTATTAGGATTGAGTTGTATAGATCCTGATCATTTCCTCATATCTGAAATGTACGTGGCCATTGATTGTAATAAGCCTTAGTAGATAGGTGTTTTGATGGTGATTAGACACCACTAGTGTAGTTGGAGGGAAAGCTCGATGAGCCCCTCTTGTATAAAGAATTGTATTGTGTGCCCAGAAAAGGTTATGGCTGCTGAAATTTGATAAAAATTAATTGTAAGACAAAGAGAGGAGAGAAGAGTCGAGACTCTGTTGTATTCTGAGATTTCACACATTTGTAAGCAAACGTTCATATTAATACAAAGATAGCAGTTTTCTTGCATATGATTCTATGTATGTTTCCCTGTGTTTTATGAATTTTATCTATGTGTTTATGAGTGTATGTTGTAGATGTATGGGATAGATTTCATATACAGGGATAAGACAGACTTCACTATCTATTTGTGAGTTTTTTGGGTTGTTCTGGGTTCTTTTAGACTAAGTGAAAGGAGTGCATGATAGGGTATTGAGAACTCTGTGAGCCAGTGCAAGGAGTGCACATACAGATTCTACTTCAAGTTCAGAGGAGAACGTGTTAGGTGGGAACAACATAATATTTTACAAACTCAGGAAGAGCCTCAGGGTTATTGAACACCCTGGAGGAGAGTCTACGCAGGATTAATCATAGCCAAAGTTACTGAAAACTATGTAATCTTTGTCATGTGGGCATTCATTGGGTAGAAGGAGTGCATGAGGGAACTTTGTTTAGAGTTATGTGAGAGGTGAGTGTCAGGGAGGAGACCCCATAGTTACTAAACACTATGGAAATCTGTTGAAGATGATATACCTGAGTTGTTAAAAACTCTAAGGATGCTCTGCAAGGATTGCATTGGGTGAGTGCAAGGAGTGTGTGAGAACTCTGTTTCGAGATCTAAGAGGAGGTTTCCAAGCGGGTAAATTAGAAGGTAAGTGAAAGGAGTGCATTGTTTCTTAGTGGAGAGCACATTCTGGAGAATACCCATGCAAGGTGTGCACTGGGACAACATTGTTATCCACATTTTTGGTTATCAAGATGATGACATAATAAATGACATGATGATGGAAGATCTAGCTCTTCTTTAAGATCATTTTCATGAAGAAAGTTACACTTATCAGTTTCTCTAAATCACACTTTTGAAGATAGTACGCA
>ML833286.1:7526-31923 GCA_009831015.1 Picea engelmannii
CATCTCGGCTATACACTACCTTCTTAGTTTCTGGGTTCCAAAGCTTATAACCTTTGAGACCATCTTTATATCCAATAAAGATACACTTTTCAACCTTCTTATCCAACTTACTCTTGTTTTCCTTTGGAACATGAACATATGCATCGCAACCAAAAACCTTGATATGTGTGAGAGAAGGTTTCTTACCAATCCATACCTCTTGTGGAGTCTTTTCGTCCAACGCTGATGAGGGTGATCTTTTGACTAGGTAACATGCAGTACCCATTGCCTCTGTCCAGAATTCTTTCCCTAACTCGGCACCACTGAGCATGCACCTTGATTTTTCCATCAGCGTCCTATTCATCCTTTCTGCAACTCCATTCTGCTGAGGTGTATATGGAGTAGTCTTCTGCCTTGCTATACTGCACTTCTTATAGAATTCTTCAAATTCATTTCTGTAGAACTCTCTGCCATTATGTATCCTAAACACCTTAATTATTTTCTCTGTTTGATTCTCAACAAGAGCCTTAAACTCTTTAAACCTGTCAAAGACTTCAAATTTCTTCCTGAGGAAATATATCCAAGTCTTCCTCGAGAAGTGATCTATAAATGAGACATAGTACACAGATTTTCCCAATGATGGGACCAACACAGGTCCAAAAACATCACTGTAAAATAGTTGTAAAATTCATTCTGCCCTCGTTGCACCAGAGGGGAATCTTACCTGATTCTGCTTCCCATATAGACAATGTTCATAGAAATCAAAATCCAAAGAGCAGTTAGACATACCTTCAACCATACCTTTACCGTGTAGTAGTCGAAGACCCTTCTCTCTGATATGCCTCAGTCTTGGATGCCACAGCATAACCTTTTCTCCAGAGACTGTAGGAGTTCTTTCTTCTTCAACTCCAATATCAAGAACAATGGAACTATTACACCCATCACTAATAGTTCTTCCTTTCATCTTATATAGAGTTCCAAACCGAACTCCCCTCAGCAACACCATTGCTCCTCGAACCATCCTGCAAGTTTCCTTTTCAAATATTGTTTTTACCCCTGCATCATCTATTTTTCTTACAGAAATCAATTTTTTGGCCAAACCTGGGATGTGCAGAGCACCAGGCAGTGTTCTAATCCTTCCATCTATGAGCCTCAACTTGACCCTTCCTCTTCCTATGATTCTGGTTGTCGAATCATTACCTAAGAAAATATTACCTCCATCATACCTTTCATATTCGCAAAACCACTCCCTGTGGAGAGTTATATGAAAGGATGCACCAGATTCAACCAACCATGACTCATGATTTGCATGCGTGCTTGAAGAGGCCAAGTACACATCCCCTCCTTCTTCCTTGGAGGTCTTTTCTTCTGTAGAAGAAGATTCTTCAGATCCCTTCTTTTTCTCAACTTTGGATCTACATTGCTTCTTGTCATTCCCTTCTTTTCCACATCTCCAACATACCCTCACAAACTTTATGGGAGATTTAGATCTACCCTTAGACTTAGATCTCCCACTTGATAAATTAGATCTATTTATTTCCTGGGAACATCCTCTTGGAAATAATGTGTATGTGCTATGTCCTTCCATATTTTTCTGTCTCATCTCCTCCGACAACAAGGATGAGACCACTTCTTCAAACTTCAAGGAAGTTGTATTACTACCTATGGCCACAACCAAACTATCCCACGAGTCGGGTAAAGAACACAACAAACTGATACATTTATCTTCATCTGAAATTTTAATCTCAACAGATACTAACTGACTTACCACAGTATTGAAGGCATTCAAATGCTCTTCCACCAAGTGTTCATCTCTCATCCTCGGGTTATACAGCTTCTTTCTCAGGAATAGTTTATTTACCAGGGACTTAGACTGATACAACTTCCCCAACTTTTCCCATAAATCCTTGGTTGTAGCTTCCTCTGACACATTCAGTAATATTGAATCGGAGAGACACAGTTGGATTGTGCTCTTTGCCTTCCGATCCAACTTTTTCCAATCATCTGCAGAAGTTTATGTAGGTGCAGTACCTGGATCTACCATGATCCAATGATCTTTGTCCACCAACAAATCTTCCATCTTGATCTTCCACAGCTCAAAACTTTTCCCATTAAACTTCTCGATCTCCATCTTCGAATTGCTTGCCATTTCTTTTCACCTAAAAAACAATACCGCAGATCTCCCACTGTAACAAGTCTTATCACAGTCTCGAGTCAAACCCTTGACCACAAAGGCGTCCCCTTGAAGATAATAAAGCTCTGATACCAAATGTAAATTCTAACCTTATACAATATATACTGCAAACAGATAACAGAAAAAGAACAAAAATGATACAATGGAAAATACAAACATTAAACAGATATTTTTCCCCTGGAAACCCAAACTGGGAAAACCAGCATATTCTATATGCATTCATTATGTTACAATGTTTACAATACAAAATACATATAGTAGCCAGCGGCATCCAAAACCCCAACCTAATGACCTGGATTAGTCCAAAAACCCTAATTCCTTAACCGAAAATAGAAAACCATCGACAAAGAAACCATGTGTCGAAAAACCACCTAAATATAATGTGGTCCCAAAAAATGCGGTCCCGATGCAGAAAAAAAAAATTCGGGGGCATTGCCCCTAAACCCCCCTGTGCGCCTGGCGCATACGCTCAGACACTGCTACTCATGCAAAGAATATAACACATACCCAAAAAAAAATTCATACCATGCATAAGGTTCTTGCTTTAGTCCATGTTATCACGGGATTTGTACTTTTGCAAATCCCACCACAAGATCCCCAAATCTTGCGTAATTATGGAAGAAAATACCATTGTCTCCTAAGTAGGATATTCCCTCATTTTAGTGATGAAGGAGGTCCACCACAATGGAGGCTTCCTTGGTGACCTCAAGGGATTGAATAGAAAGTTTAGTAGCCAAGCCTACAACCCCCTATCTTGATCATCGATTGGTTGGTCTAGGTCTAGGTAGGAAAGAGAGGTTGTGAGATAGTTTGTTGTACCTTCCCAGAACAAGAACACTTTGCGGCATATATATGACAATTAGAAAGCTAAATTATGCAACAGTGACCTCTTTAGACACTAGACAAGTCAAATTGAATTGGTTGTTACAAATTTGCAACAGTAAACATCATATAACAACAGTAAATGATTTGTAGCAGTAGCAATAATTAGTGCTCAGAAATACCACAATTTACCATGAAAAGTAAGCATTCAAGAAATAGAATAGTATCCAATTGTTACAAGTGATTTCTAAGTTATTTAAGCCACTTGTAAGTAGGTGTATGCAGCAAATATAAGTATTTTTCAGTGGTTGTAGCAAACTTTTATAACAGCAGCAATAAGTATTGCAAATTTGCTAGGGTTAGAGTTAGTTAAGTTAGTAGAACACTTGAGGGATTTAGGAAAAGGGTTTTAAAAACTACTTTCACCACAACAGTTACTTCTAGTTTAGTGTCTTTACCATTCTAGGGCTATGGAGTTTCAAATGTATCCAATCTTGAAGGTTGATCTAATTGAAAGAAAGATGTAGAGTCTAAACCCTACGGTGCAAGTACATTTGGGCCTTAGGCTTTAGAGTTTGAGGAGAAGGACGTCTAAGGTGCAAGAAATTTTGGTCCCTATATATCATTTCTCCCTTCTTGTACCTTCACTTAGGTCAAAGATCAATTGTCTAGGGATAAAATCATAAAGTACTAGCACTTTAGGGCTTTAGGCTTCTAACGCTAGCAAGGACAATTCACAAATTTTGGACAAGTAGAGAAGAACTTATGTTCCCCTCTTAGGGTTTCAATAAAATAAGACTTCTTGCAACAAAATAGCAATTTCACCATTTACATCAACAACATACCATAGAATTGCAAAAAATTACTTACTTCATCCAAGAAACCAAGAGAATTTAACCCTAATTACATAAATATCCATCCAAAATCAAAAAAACATCCACAAGAGACCATATCCAAGAATAGTGCATGAGAGAGAAAGACCAAGAAGGTTGAAATAGAGAAAATGCTAGAAGTGTTACCCACAATGGTGAGGAATCCTGATGGGCCAAATGAAAATGAGAACTAGCCTTTATATATGAGCCTAGACTTAGCGCTTTGTCCACATAACATGTCAATGTTTAATTAGAAGTGGGGATGGGCCCTCATTTAACCCTTTACAAATGCTAAAGTGCAAAATACACATCAATAATAGCCACACGTGTGAGATGCAAAGCCCTCCTAGGAAAGGAGGAGGCCTCCAAAGACCATGTGTCACCAGTCCAAAGTGAGGTGGGAGAAAATGTTGTCTCTCCTCACCCAAATTCATTCCAACCTTCATCAGCACCCCAGTTGTCCACCAAAACCTAGCTCCATCAAACCCTAGAAGATAACGACATTATCAAAATAGGGCCAACGTCCAGGATTTGGGTGTTGTGTCCAGGATGGAGGGAGTTACATATCATCTATGTAATGTAACTATATGTATGTTGTTACAATGTCCTTGGTACAGTGGATAAATAGGCTATGGGGCACTCTGCCCAACCTGTGGGATTCCATCCCATTTGTGTGTCATCATGATTGAATATACTCAAACCAAGCCCATTTTTCCATCATCCAAGGTTCCAAGGATGTGAGAATTGATCTCTGAGGATGGTGAATATTGGGTGACTCATTGTTCTACATCACACATGCCAAGGTCCTGCAAAAAAATCACAACATCCTCGGTACAAGCCCGGGATGTCCCTCTGAGAACCATGTCAGGGTCATCGTTCAAAAGAAACACTAGTCATTAAATCATGCAAAGTAAGTTGTAACTTAAGATATAAGCCATGTAAACAATTCACCTTAGTATCCCCTTCAAGAATCACACCAGCTCAGAACCTCATGTGAGTTGGAAAGTTTAAGTATGGGAGGGCCTTCATTCAACCCTATTAGGTGTTCCAACATAGATAGGAAATAAAAGAACCCAGGTAGAGGGATACGTCTTAGAGGAAGAAGGAAAGAAAGACACCCTTCAAAGGTAAGTGTGATAGTGATATGGTTTTAGGGCTTACTTCATGGCTTATGGTGTTATTGAATCCATTTATATGATTGTATTTGTAGAAGGAACGCTTGTTGGCTTGAGATACCATTTCCTTAGTAATTTTTCATTATGAACCCCTTAATTTTCCTTTTGATACCAATCTATCATTTGCAAGTCCCCTTTATAAGGTTTCAAGCTTCATTCCTTCATTTTTTTACTAGGTTATTGTTCTTTATAATTTGTTGCATTCATTTGCATCCGAGCAAGGGAGATTATCATTATAGGGGGTAGAGATCAAGTTGGAATGAGGATATTATTATGGCCTTTATCATTTATCAATAGCATATATAATTAGAGCAATTGCATCAACCTTTGGGCCTTCAGCCCCTTCTTCTCATGAGAGAATGAACCATGACCCATTACCGAATTTTGTACACTATGAGAGGCTCCATGATGGGAAGTGTTAATTATGGTGAGGAAAGGAACATTACCCTTGTGAGGGCCCCCCAGTAGTACCCCTTTTCCCTGAGTGGTGACAACACAAGACTAGGGCATAGAAGCTTACCACCAAGGTGAAACAAGGAAATTGACACAATTTCCCAAGCCAGTGATCCATTATCCAACTTCAACCAAAGATCCTCATCCACGTGACCATTAAATTAAGCACAACAATTTACATGAAAGAAGTACTAACATACTTCATGGTGACGTTGGCTTACCATCTCCCATACACTAGGTTGCTTGGATGTGATGAGCCTTGGTTGACATGTAGTTGTAAAGGTTAATGAGGGGGTTTGTTGGGCTGCCATCTATGGACATGTTGACCATAATCATGGTCGGGATAATGTTCTCCATTGTGGGCCATGAGACATGATCTCCTCTAGTTACCCCTACGAATGGGGGGTAACATCTCGCTCCAACATGGGTACATGTGCTCATCATAGAGCGCGTGAGAACCTCGACATCTCTAGTTTTACAAGACCTATAATTCTATGCCCACTTAAAACAAAAACACCCTTTAGAAGTATCGATGAGTTGATGTGATCCACCAGAGATAGTAATAAATCGAAAACCATGCTGAAAAGAAAAAAAAAATCACTAAGCTACAAAATGATAAGGCAATGATATACAATAATTAAGTGGAATTTTCTAACATGTATTCATTATACACAAATGAGAATGAAATATACAATGAGGTGCAAGACTATACCAGCAGGGATGCATGATGCAGCATATATATAAATGCAATGCAGGATGCAAATGCCTACCTAGCCTACACTAATCTATGTTAGCTTTGAGAAGTCAAATATATTCCCCATGATGGGACTTGATAAGGAATCCACTAATCAGTATTGGATGTCTCCTTCCCTATAGTGTGGATAAGTAGTAGGAATGATTGACAGACTTCTCTTCAATTATGTAGGGGGCAGGACAAAATTTCCCAAACTCCTTACATGTATCAGTCTAGCGGCTAGCCCCTCATTGTATCCCACTCTAAGACCAATCCACCTTACTTGTAATACCCTCCTTTGAGATCAATTGTTTCTTGAATTACCCTGGTATATTTCTTTGAAGGAGAGGGGTGGAATTCCATTGTATGAATATCTTCTTGGCTCAGGTCTAATCAACACCTCTTTATCACCCTTCTTCAATATTGTGACAATTCCAACCACTTTGTCTGTGTACCTGTCTAGTTTATGTTGATAATATTCCCTTTTAGGACACACTATATCATCAGCATCATCTTCTTCTTGAGCGAAAGGGAAGTCATCTGGGAAAAATTCCAAAGGAGATCCCTTGAACTTCTCAGGGAAATTCTCTAAAGGATCCTCAATCTAAGGGTTAAGGTAAATTTCTTCAACATGATCCCTTTCCATTGGTAGGTTGAGTAGGTGGGAATAGGTTTCATCATCCATGGGTATAGTAGCATAATTCAAATCTATCTATAAGGTACCACCCAACATTACAACAAACTTTCTAGACAGGAGCATTCCCCAAACATCTAGGACATCTATGACCAAAATGTTCATCAGAAAAACTATCTCAATATATCGATCAAGGAGAACCTTCAAATTTTTTGTCACACCATATGTGGGAATAGCCTTGGATTCAATCCCACATACATTTATTATATAAGTCCTTATAACTTCCAAAACTAATTGTCTCATTACTTTCAAGGCCATGACATTTGCACCTGCCCCTAATTCAAGCATATAGTTGTTCAAACTCTTATTGTTCATTTGCAAGGAAATGTAGAAAGGTGGGTGCTCATCATAGTGTGGTTTGAAATGATTATCTTGCAGCATCACATGAGGGTCTTCAAGTTCCCCTTGTACTCTAAATAATTTATCAACTTTTCTTCTCATCGAAGGGATCTTAATGATTTCTGTTAGAGGTAAAAGCACGTTTATCTTTTCCAAGATTCCATTTATGTCAATATTCAAGTCTATATCATTAGTCCTTGGTAAAGTGGAACTAGGAGGAACATTATTTGTAGGTGGTGGAGGAGGCTTTGGTCGAGGGAATATAGGGTCACTGGGAGGAGCTTGGGGCGCATTTTTTTGTCTAGTGTAAACTTTTAATTCTCTCTTCCTCATCCATATTGTTTATGATTTTCATCCTAACCCTCTTGGTTGCTTTTCTCTTTCCCTTCTCAAGTTGTTCTGGTGTGATGTTGAGGCACTCTTGGGGAGATATGGAAAAGATAGAGTTTATGGTAGCAAATACATTCATATGATCAAGTTCCACATTACTCCTTGGGAATTCATGTTCCCGATGTGAATCCCCACAAGGTAGACACCAAGGAGTATCTTCTTGACTTATAACGTTTGAAGGATCTAGAGTGTTGGAAGCCCTTTGTTCATTTAAGGCTCTTGGTTTCCATGCTTGGATTTATCTCTGAGGTTTCCCCCCTAAAAGTAGGCTTGATGTCTTGTTGTTTTGCCCTCTCCAAATTAGTGAGCGTGTTCATCATTAGGGTTTGATTTTTGGCGAGGTCATTTATTGCTTCTTCCATCCTTTGTGCTCATGGAGCGCTAGCATCTTGAGTGGGCTCAGCATCATGTCATGTTCTTGGTTTGGTGTGAGCCTTGGCTCTTGGGGCATAGAAAGTCTATACCTTGTAGGATGAAACATTAGACTTGATTTTTGCAGTCATTTCTTGGGCCTATTCAAGGGTCTTTGGAGTCTTGTCACTGAGCATGAACCCAAAATATCATGGGAAGGCCTTAATGTAGAGGAAAAGGATATGATATTTTCCATAGCAAAGGTTTTTAGGTATTTGTTGGAGCAACTTTTCAAACTTGACATAAAATTCTTTGACAATTTCATTCTCTATGTTTTTATTTCAGTAAGTCGCAACAACAACATGTTAGGATCTTCCTTAGTACACCACCTTTTCAGAAAGTTCTCTTCAAATTGGTCCCAGGTCTTAATACTTTTTCTAGGGAGAATATTCTACAAACTCCCAGCGTCATCAATGAAAGCAGATGAGAACATTTTCATCACCAAATATTTAACATCATCACTCACAGGATTAAGTTGGAAAAAGTCCCAAAATTTATCCAAATACTCTTCAGCAGTAGTCACATCATTACCGGAATACTTGGGTGACCACTTTTTAAAATTAGGAGGCATTTGTCAAGGGTATCCTGGGATAGCAGACATCTCTAAAAACTTCAATATATTGGATACTTGTTGCTTTTGAGCCATTAGAGAAAAAGGAAGGTTTCCACCGAACAAGGATCTAATTATAGGTGAGTTGTGAGGAACCCTTCTCTTGTAGGCCTTAGGAGGGTTATTGTATCACCTTGAGCTTTGTGGATTAGTTGGATGGTCCTTCTAGGATCATCAAAGCGAAGTGAGGGAATCACCTTCAGTGGAGTCGCCAGGTAAAAATGTAAGGTAAGGGCTTTGGGAGAAGTTTACCAAAGATATGTCATGAGGAGAATGACTCGATCCTCCCTGGAAATGGTGCCAAAATGTTATCACAGGATTTGTACTTGTGCAAAGTCCACCACAAGATCCCCAAATCTTTCGTAGCTATGGAATAAACTACCACTATCACCTAAGTAGGATCTTCCCTCATTTTAGTGATGGAGGAGGTCCACCACAAGGGAGGATTCCCTGGTGACCTCAAGAAACCGAATAACAAGTTTAGTATCTAAGTCTACTGCCCCTTATCTTGATCATCGATTGGTTGGTCTAGGTCTAGGAAGGAAAGAGAGGTTGTGAGATAGTTTGTTGTACCTACCCAAAACAAGAACACTTTGCAGCATATATATGACAATTACCAAGCTAAAGTATGCAACAATGACCTCTTTAGACACTAGACAAGTCAAATTGCATTGGTTATTACAAATTTGCAACAGTAAATAGCCATATAAAAATAGTAAATGATTTGTAAAAGAAGCAATAATTAGTGCTCATAAATATCACAATTGACCATGAAAAGTAAACATTCAAGCAATAGAATATTATAGAATTGTTAGAGGTGATTTCTAACTGATTTAAGCCACTTGTAAGTAGGTGTATGTAGCAAATAGAAGTAGTTTTCAGTGGTAGTAGCAAACGTTTAAAACATCAATAAGAATTATTGCAAGTTTTCTAGGGTTAGAGTTAGTAAAGTTAGTAGAACACTTGAGGGATTTAGGAAAAGGGTTTTAACAACTACTTTCACCACAAGAGTTACTTCTAGATTAGTGCCTTTACCATTATAGGGCTATGGAGTCTCAAATGCATCCAAACTTGAAGTTTGATCTAATTGAAACTAAGAGGTAGAGTCCAAACCCTACGGTGCAAGCACGTTTCGTCCTTAGGCTTTAGACTTTGAGGAGAAGGATGTCTATGGTGCAAGCACTTTTGGGCCCTAGATATGGTTTCTCCCTTCTTGTAGCTTCACTTAGGTCAAAGATCAATTTTCTAGGGATAAAATCCTAAAGTGATGGCACTTTAGAGATTTATAATTCTAACCTTATGCTCCTCTCTTAGGGTTTCAATAAAACAAAACTTCTTGCAAAAAAATAGAAATGTCACCATTTACATCAACAACATACCATAGAATTGAAAAAAATTACTTACTTCGTCCATCCAAAACCAGCAAAGCATCCATAAGAGACCATATCCAAGCATAACGCATGAGAGAGAAAGACTAAGAAGGCAGAAATAGAAAAAATACTAGAAGTGTTACCCCACAATGGTGAGGAATATTGATGGTCCAAATGAAAATGACCCCTCATTTAACCCTTTAAAAATGTAAAAATGAAAAATATACCTCAATGATAGCCACACGTGTGAGAAGTCAAGCCCTCCTAGACAAGGAGGAGGCCTACAAAGGCCACATGGCACCAATCTAGAGTGAGATGGGAGAAAATGATGTCTCTCCTCACCCAAATTCATTCCAACGATTATCATTACCCCAGGTGTCCACCAAACCCTAGCCCCATCAAACCCTAGAAGATGATGTCATCATTAAAATAGGGCCAACGTCTAGGATCCAGGTGATGCATCCAGGATAGAGGGAATTATGTCTCATCTCTACAAGGTATCTGGTTGTATGTTGCTACAACATCCCTATTCCAATGGATAAATAGGCTCTAGGGAACCCTTCGCAACTTATGGGATTCCAGCCCATCTATGTCCCATCATGGATGAATTTTCTCAAACCAATCCCATGTTTCCATCATCCAAGGTTCAAAGGATGTGAGAACTGATGTCTAAGGGTGGTGAATCATTGGATGACTCATTGTTCTGCATCACATATGCCAAGGTCATGTAATAAAGGCACAACTTCCTGGGTACAAGCCTAGGATGTCCCTCAAAGAACCATGTCAAGGCCACCCAAAACAAATCAAAGAATAAGACAAGGTTATCCAAGGTTCACAAGAAACATTAGTCCTTAAATCATGGAAAGTAAAATGTAACTTAAGATATAAGGCATGTAAACAATTCACCTTAGTGACCCCTTTAAGCATCACACCAACCTAAGATCTCATGTGAGTTGGAAATTTTAAGTATGGGAGGGCCTTCATCCAACCCTATTAGGTGTGCCAACCTGGACAAGAAATAAAAGAACCCAGGTAGAGGGATAGGTCCCAAGGGAAACCGGAAAGAAAGAAACCCTTCAAGAGTAGGTGTGATAGTGATATGGTTTTAGGGCTTACTTCATGGCTTATGGTGTCACTGAATCCATTTCTAAGAGTGAATTTGTAGAGGGAGCTCTTGTTGGCTTGAGATACCCTTTCCTCAGTACTTTTATCATTTTAAACCCCTTAATTTGCCTTTTGATACCCAGTTATCATTTACAAGTCCCCTTTATAAGGTTTCAAGCTTCATTCCTTCATTTTTTTACTAAGCTATTTTCCTTTACAATTTGGTACATTCATTCACATTCAGGAAGGGGTGATTACCATTAGAGGGGGTAGCACCCAATATGTCATGAGTCTTTTATGGTGGAAATTATCATTTAACAATAGCATATATAATTACAACAGTTGTATCAACCTATTTTCCTTCATCCCCTTCTTCTCATGAGAGAATGGACCATGACCCATTATTGAAGTTTAGTACACTATGGGAGGCTCTAGGATGGAAAGTATTAAGTATGGTAGGGAATGAAACGTTACACTTTTGAGATCCCCCCAATAGTTCCCCTTTTCCATGGGTAGTGACAACACAATACTAGGGCATAGAAGTTGACCACCAAGGTTAAACAAGGAAACTGACACAATTTCCCAAGCCAGTGATCCATTATCCAACTTCAACCAAAGATCCTCATCCACATGCACAACAAATTAAGCACAACATTTTTCATGAAAGAAGGACTAACATACCTCATGGTGATGTTGGCTTACCATCTCCCATAAATTGGGTTGCTTGGATGTGATGAGCCTTGGTAGACCTGTAGCTATAAAGGTGAATGAGGGGGCTTGTTGGGCTACCATTTTTTGACATGTTGATCATCATCACGGTCATGATCTTGTGCTCCATTGGGGGCCACGAGACATGATCTCCTCTAGTTATCCCTAGGCATGGGGGGTAACAAGCCATACAAAGACTTTATGAACTTCCATACCTTATTTTCTTGACCCTCCATAGAAAATCCTTCTGATTGAGACATGTACACATTCTCCTTCAATTCTCCATTCAAGAAGGTTTTCTTCACATCCATTTCATGAATCTTCCACCTATTATGTGTTTCCAAAGCCAATAATGCACGAATGGTAGCCCATTTTGTTGTGGAGGAAAAAGACTTCGCATAGTCTATGCCTTATTTATGTGCATATCATTTTTCCACACGCCTCATGTTATGCTTGTCAAGTGAGCCATATTATTTGTACGTGTTCTTTTAGACCCACCTACAATCAATTGGTTTGGTTCCAAATGGAGGATCCACCAACTTTCATGACCCATTCTTGATGAGAGAATCATACTCTTGCCTTGATTCTTCCACTCATCATGAGAAACATATTCTTCAAAGGAATTTGGTTCAATGTTACTAGATCGATTCAATTCACTATCAAATGAAACATCCATATCATTTACATCACATGAATCTGAATTATCTACATCACCTTCATCTTGTCTTGTAGAAATTTTGGTACATGTCCTTCTAACTTCATCAAGACAAACACTTTTGTTAAGCCCTAGACAAAAACTTGTGTTAAGCTCTATACAAAGCCCCATGTTATGTATAAAACCCCTTATTAAGCCCCTAGATATTGAATTATTACATTTATTGTGCTATATTAGTAGGTCAGTTAGAACCCTTAATTGTACCATTTCATTATAATTGTACCCATTGTCTCCTCTATATATACGAAGGAGACCTAGCCTTAGGATCATCTTATCTCATCTCATCTCATATTGTCTTATGAATTGGTATATATTTTAAAAGTAGGCTTACCCCTCGAAGTGAACTGTATTCATTAACTTTTTGTCTTTTTTAAGGCGTTGGATCATAACATTTGGTATCAGAGCGAGGTTCCTAGGGTTTCGTTCCTCCAACTAAGACACCTTGGAATTTTCGCTATAAATTTTTTTATGGGACATTTCAAACTATGAAATTTTGAGGAGATTGAGGTGAAATATCAAGGTACGGGTGGTAAAAATTTAAAGGTTTGGTTCCTTGTACTTTAGGATATATAGCCTATGGAATATAGGGTTTGTGACTCGTCCTAGTTTCAATTTTAAACGAGTCATGCTGGAATTTTTGCTATAACTATTTTTTTGGGAATTTTCAAATAGTGAAATTATGTGGAGACTTAGGAGAATTTTCATAGTACAAGTGGTAAAAAATTTATCTTTTCGTTCGCTTTACTTTTGGATAAATAGTCCATAAAAGACAAGGCTGGTGATTAATCCTGAAATTAGTTTTAAAATAGTCATCTTAGAATTATTTATGTAACTTATTTTCTATGATGTTTCAGACTCTGAAATTTTCAGCATCCTGAGGAGACATAGAGAATTACATGTGGAAAAAATTTTAGATTTTGAATCATTATAATTAGTGAGATATATATTCTGGAAGTTGGGGACTTTTACTAATCCTGAAATAGGTCTTAAACAAGTCAGTTTGGTATTTGTGTTATAACCTTTTATCAGTAAAGGTTCAGACTATGAAATTTTCAGGAGTTTAAAAAGTCATATTAGAGTACTACTGGCTGAAATTTAAAACTTATAAGGGTTCAGAGTTCAAATATATATCAGTACAAAGGTAATCCATCCATACATACTCCAAATTAAGGGTTTGAAAGGTACGTAACTTACAATTGGCATAGCTTTTGATTGGAAGATATGTTTTTGGTGATTCAAATTTTTTGATAAAGAGAAAATAGAGGCATATTATTATTATTATCCCATATGGCTCCAAAAAATTCTCAACACCAAATAAACCTCTAGAAATCTCACACAGGACGTCGGAAGAAAATGAAGATTTCAAAAATAGGTTATACCAATTAAAGAACCAAGTTGATGAAATGAGTGGTAGTATGTTGAAACTAGTGGATTTATCATGTTCTTAGGCATCTGTAAAAAAGGGAAATGGAATATGAAATATAAAATATGGATGAAAATAAGAATGACATGAAAAATAAGATGGATTAAAGTAAGAAAGAGATGGAAGAGAAGATGAATGAAAATCATGAACATATGGAAAAGAAGATGAATTAAAATAGTGCACATATGGAAAATAAGATGGATGAAAATATATATCAAATGGAAAACTAAAATGAATGAAATGAAAAAATCCATGAATTCCATAGAAGCCATGTTCTTACAAAGTATCCCTAAAAGGGATATGGAGATCCAAGGAAATCCTAAAAATAAGGAGAACAATGGTGTTGAGAGTCAATCACATATGGGGACTATTTTATCACAATTGGATAACACCAATACAAAATTTCAAAAGTATTCATCACTTCAATATCCACATCATCAAGGCTTCAAGTCAGCACCAAGGAACTACTTCATTCCAAAGATTGATATGAGGAATTTTGATAGTAAAGATCTTGTAACATGGATATTCTAGATGGAGCAATAATTTGATCTACACCAAGTGCCAAGCATACAAAAGGTACCTATTGCATCCTTGTATTTAGAAAATGATCAATTTGTTTGGTATCAATGGCTTTGTGAAAGAAAAAAGAAGTTTATTATCTCTTCGTCCATTTTTACGGATGAATTGATATCACATTATGGGGATATTAAGAGCAACACATTCTTTAGTTAATTGATAAATATTCAACAAAAAGGTTGAGTTACAGAACACATTCAACAATTCCAAAAGCTCAATCTCGAGGTAAATAAAATTCTTGAGGATGATTTTTTAGATCTCTTTATGGGCACTTTAAAGGAGAACATTCAACATCAATTGTGTCTCTTCAAAACCAAATCCCTAGAGAAAGCTTTCAGTATGGAAAGGAAAGTGGAAAACAAAAATATGGCTACTAGGATGGACACTAACGGCTATAGAGAGCATCATGTTCCCTCTCCTAACCCCATTCAACCAACAAGGTTGACATCTCAACAAATGGATGAAAGAAGAGCAAAGGGACCATGTTTCAATTGTGATAGCAAGTACAATGAGGGGCATAAATGTGGTGAGCATAAATTATTATACATATATTGTGAAGAGGAAGAAGATCAAGAATAAGAACCATCACAATATCTAGATCTAGAAGAGACTACTCCAATGATATCTTATCATGCATTGCCCGACATCAGTACTCCAAAAACCCTTAAGATACAAGGATACAGCAAAAATAAAAAGGTAACAGTGTTGATTGATCCTAGTAATACCCATAACTTCATCAATTACAAATTATCAAAAGATCTCAATTGCTTTGTTTTTCCAGCACCAGAGTTTCAAGTAATGATTGCAGATGGAGGTACCATAAATTTTTCTAGGAAGTGCCATAGTATTAAGCTCAAAATGGGGGAGTATTTATTGGATAGTCCCATGATTTCCATCTAAATGGGTGGTGTTGATGTTGTATTAGGGTCTAATGGTTACAATCGTTGGGAACAGTGGCCCTTAATTTGCAAGATCTTTTCATGAGATTTTCCTCAGAAGGAAAGAAAATTGAGCTTAGAGGTATCCACTGGAAACCCTCTAAAGTGATAAGCTCTAATAGCATGAAAAAATTACTCAAAAAGGGACATCGTGGTGTAATTTCACAATTGAGCTCACTATATGTTCAAACATCTATATCATCTACTCCATTGGATCTCCAAATGGTTATCAACAACCATTCCAAGGTATTTGGAGATATTCCTAAGGATATTCCACCAGCTCGAGATCGTGATCATGCTATTCATTTGCAACACATAAGTGTACCACCTAACATTAGGCCTTATGTGTATCCATATGCACAGAAGAGTGAGATTGAGAGTATGATCCAAGAAATGTTATAGGTTGGCATCATTCAACCTAGCCAAAGTTATTTCTCTTCACCAGTAGTGATGGTTACGAAGAAGGATAGTTTGTGGCATATGTGTCCAGATTATAGACAACTCAACAAAATGACCATCAAAGATAAGTTTTGTATTCCTATCATTGATGAATTATTAGAAGAATTGCATGGAGAAATATTATTTACTAAGTTGGATCTTCGTATGGGATATCATCAAATTAGAATAAGGCAGGAAGACATTCCCAAAATAGCCTTTAGAATACATGAAGGTCATTATGAGTTTTTGGTTATTCCATTTGGAGTTACTAATGCACCTTCAACACTTCAAAGCTTGATGAATTCTATTTTCAAACCCTTCCTTAGAAAACTTGTGTTAGTGTTTTTTTATGACAAACTAATCTACAACAAATCATGGGAAGAGCACGTACAACATGTTGATAGAGTATTACAACTTTTGTAAGAGCAACAAATCTATGCAAATCCTTCCAAGTGTGCCTTTGGGGTTCAAGAAGTGGAATATTTGGGTCATATTGTATTTCATGAAGGTGTAAATGTGGACCCTAACAAAATTAAAGCTACGAGGGAATGGCCAATTCCCAAAACCTTGAAGAAACTTAGAGGATTCTTAGGATTGACGGGATATTAATGCAAGTTTGTCAAGAACTACATGGTCAAATAGTAGCATATCTAACAACATTATTAATGAAGGAAGAATTTTCTTGGACTCAAGAAGCAACCAAATATTTTTAAAAATGTGAGGCTATGTGTACAACTCCTATCCTAAACACACTTGACTCCACAAAAAAAAATTGTGGAGTGTGATGCTTCAAGCCATGTGATTGGTGCATTTTTAATGCAAGAAGAAAGGCCCCTTGACTTTGAAAGAAACCAACTTAAAGGAAAAAATACTCAAATCAGTTTATGAAAAATAAATGGTGTCCATACTACATGTAGTTAAGAAATGGTGCCCTTACTTAATAGAAAGACACTTCAAAGTAAAAGTAGATCATGATAGTTTGAAGTAATACTTGGAGCAATGATTATTTTCAAAAGAACAACAAAAAAGGGTTATAAAGATGCTAGGTTATGACTTTAAAATTATCTACAAGAAAGAAAAACATAATATTGTGGCAGATGCACTTTCAAGGAAAGAAGAAGAAACTATTGAAAACTTATCTCAAACACTTATCCAACACAAGATTTCAACCTCCTATAGTTATTCACCAATAAAGCAATGGAACCACTTAAGTGACCCACTTTTCATAAAGTCACTTTTACCCATCAAATATTAAAAGGCTCAACTTGAATTTATAAAATCACTTTATAAAGTCACTTTATGAAAACACTTCATAAAGTCCCTAGAGAGAAATATGCTCAGTCACTTCTACATCTTTGGCGCCTCCAATGTAGACCTACATGTTTGGCGCCTAGAAGCATATCCAACTACATATGTTGATACATTAATGGAAGACCTACCCATCCAATGTCCTTTCTTTGAATCCTCACTACTACCTGACTCGGGCTCCAACCACCCACCGCATCCAAATTCCAGACTCCCTGTGGAACTCAGCTCCAAACTCCTTCTGAAGCCAACCTAAGGCTACCTCTGCTCTCTCTCATACCTAACCTGCATGATATCTAGATGGAATTCCTTCTCCACCTATCTGAGACCTCCTTGAATCAAATTCCTTCTTGATCCAAGCCTTGATCTTGACATCTCACCAAATATCCTAATCTTGGCATCTCACCAAAGATCTCAACCTTGGAATCTCTCCAAAGGTCCCTTGCTCTTTGCATCTCACCAAGAGTCTCTCGATCTTAGCATCTCACCAAAAATCCTCGTCTTGGTCTCTCACCAAGTGACTTCCACTTTTCCTTCCTTCTTCTAGGCAAAACCCCTTTACACTCACTGCATTTCAAGTGCCAAATCTCTTGTCTGGTAAACCTCATAGCTCTTGATCTCAGACCATGTTGAAAATTAATCTCAAACACTTAGCCAACACAATATTTGAACCTGCTATAGGTATTCACCAATAAAGCAATGGAACCACATGTATTTATTGTAACTATGAGTAGAAATACAAGAGACTAGGCAATCTAAAAATATAGTTGCGAAATATAAATGAACAGTAGCACATTCACCACATTTGACACATTGAATTTATGGGCAATGCCCCTGGAAAAATCCACAAGGGGAAAACCGGTCTAGGAGAGATTTTTCTTATTGAGCTCTTAGGAAAACTCTGAGTTTTACAGCAACAACATTATCAGCTTAAAATGTACAACAATAACTAGAAAATAGAACCAGTAGACCTCCTCGAAATCTATGCCAAATACCTTCAGAAAAATGCACCTAATTTCTGCCTCAAAATATGTGTCAGTATTTCTGTTGTACAATTGTATTGTATGGGATTCTTCTAGCAAAAAATATGTCCTCGATTTATGTGCTTAAGAGTTGCACCTAGTTGTATGAATTTATGTCTCGTAGCACCTAGGAAATCGTGCCTATCTTTAGCAGAAAGGTTGACTTGATTTCAATGCCAAACACTAGTTGTACAACCCTCTTTTAATGTTGATATTTATTGGGATGCCTGCATCTTTCCCTCCTTGGGATTTGTGCCTCTCCCTTTTGTTGCTACTCTTTCCTCTAGCTTGACTCTCTAGGAAATTGTGTCTCTTCAACTTCCTCTCTCACTCTTCTCACAAGGTGTGTCCCATATCTCCTCTAGTGTTCCTTTTATTACTCATTAATGAGTAACTCCTCTAACCCTTGGTCTCCCTTGAGTGACTCTTCACCTTCCCTTGAGATCAACGGTCACAACTTTCTTTCGTTGAGTTCACTTAAATCACTTAAGTGACCCACTTTTCATAAAGTCACTTTTACCCATTAAATATTAAAAGGCTCATATTGACTTTATAAAATCACTTTATAAAGTCACTTTATGAAAACACTTCATAAAGTCACTAGAGAGAAATATGATCAGTCACCTCTACATGTTGGGCACCTCCAATGTAGAAGTACCTCTGAGCTACAAAATCTAACACTCCCTCTTAGCGAGGGAGGTATTTCTGGTATCACCACCAGAATCTATCTCCAATCCCATCATGTCCTCTGCTGATGTAGTTGCTCCCATTGCACTGGAAGCCTATGCTCCATCTAAACTAGAAGCATCTCCATCTACCTATGTTGATCTCTTATGTGAATAAATATCCATCAATTTTCCCTTCTTTGAAGCCTCACTACTGCCTGACTCAAGCTCCAACCACCCATTGTATCCAAACTCCAAACTCCCTCTATAAATCAGCTCCAAACTCTCGTTGAAGCCAACTTGAGGTTACCTATGCTCTCTCTCTCTCTTTCTTGACCTGCATGATCTCTAGACGGAATTCCTTCTCCACCTATTTGAGACCTCCTTGATTCAAATTCATTCTTGATCCAATCCTTGATCTTGGCATCTCACCAAAGATCCTAATCTTGGAATCTCACCAAATATCTCAACCTCGACATCTCACCAAAGGTCCCTTGCTCTTGGCATCTCACCAAGAGTCTCTCAATATTTGCATCTCCCCAAAAATCCTCGTCTTGGTCTCCCACCAAGTCACTTCCACTTTCCCTTCCTTCTTCCAGGAAAAACCCCTCTACACTCACTACAAATCAAGTGCCAAATCTCTTGTATGTTGAACCTCGGAGCTCCTTCTCTCATATCATGTTGAAAACTGATCTCAAACACTTATCTAACACAATATTTCAACCTCTTATAGTTATTCACCAATAAAGAAATGGAACCGCATGCATTTACTGTAACTATGAGCATAAATACAAGAGACTAAGCAATCTGAAAATATAGTAGCAGAATATAAATGAACAATAGCACATTCAACACATTTGACACATTGAATTTCTGGGCAATGCCCTTGGAAAACCCCACAAGGGGAAATCTAGTCTAGGAGAGATTTTTCTTATTGAGCTCTTAGAAAAAATTTGAGTTTTACAGCAGCAAAATTATCAGCATAAAATGTACAACAATAACTAGTAAACAGAACCAACAGACCTCCTGGAAATCTGTGCCAAAGACCCTCAAGAAAATGCACCTGATTTCTACCTCGAAATCCATGCCACTATTTATGTTTTATGGTTGTACTATATGGCCTTCTTCTATAATCAAATATGTACTTGATTTATGTGCTTAACAGTTGCACCTAGTCGTATGAATTTTTGTCTCCTGACACCTTGGAAATTGTGCCTATCTTCAGCAGAAAGGCTACCTCAATTTCAATATCAAACACTAGTTGTACGACCCTCTTTTAATGTTGATATTTCTTAGGATTCGTGGCTCTTTCCCTCCTTTGTATTTGTGCCTCTCCTTTTGCTTCTACTCTTTCCTCTAGCTCGACTCTCTAGGAAATTGTGTCTCTTCAACTTCCTCTCTCACTCTCCTCACAAGGTGTGACCCATCTCTCCTCTAGTGTTCCTTTTATTACTTATTAATGAGTAACTCCTCTAACCCTTGGTCTCCCTTGAGTGACTCTTCACCTACCCTTGAGATCAACGGTCACGAATTAATCTTTCATTGAGTTCACTTAAATCACTTAAGTGACCCACTTTTCATAAAGTCACATTTACCCATTAAATATTAAAAGGCTCAACGTGACTTTATAAAATGAATTTATAAAGTCACTTTATGAAAACACTTCATAAATTCACTAGAGAGAAATATGCTCATCACTTATACATGTTGGGCGCCTCCAATGTAGAAGTACCTTCGAGCTACAAAATCTAACACTCCCTCTTAGCAAGGGAGGTACTTATGGTACCTCCACCAAAATCTGTCTCCAATCTCATCATGTTCTCTATTGTTGTAGCCCCTCCCATTACATTGGAATCCTCTGCTCCCTCTAAAATTGAATCATCTCTAGTTTCCTATGTTGATCTCCGATGTGAAGACCTATCCATCCAGTGTCCTTTCCCGGAAGCCTCACTACTCCCTGACTCAGGATCCAACCACACACTGCATCCAAACTCCAGACTCCCTCTGGAACTCAGTTCCAAACTCCCTCTGAAGCCAACCTGAGGCTGCCTCTGCTCTCTCTGTCTCTTGCTTGACATGCATGATCTCTGTATGGAAGTCCTTCTCCACCTATATTATACCTCCTTGAATCAAATTCATTCTTGATCCAAACCTTGACCTTGGCATCTCACCAAAGATCTCAACCTTGGCATCTCACCAAAGGTCGCTTTCTCTTGGCATCTCACCAAGAGTCTATCTATCTTGGAGTCTCACCAAAAATCCTTGTCTTGGTCTCTCACCAAGTGACTTCCACTTTCCCTTCCCTCTTCCAGGAAAAACCCCTCTGCACTCACTACAAATCAAGTGTCGAATCTCTTGTATGTTGAACCTCTGAGCTCCTGCTCTCATACCATGTTGAAAACTGATCTCAAACACTTAGCCAACATAATATTTCGATTTCCTATAGTTATTCACCAATAAAGAAATGGAACCACATGCATTTACTATAACTATGAGCAGAAATACAAGAGACTAAGCAATCTGAAAATATAGCTGCGGAATATAAATGAACAACAACACATTCACCATATTTGACACATTGAATTTCTGGGAAATTCCCCTAGAAAAACCCACAAGGGGAAAACCAGTCTAGGAGAGATTTTTCTTATTGAGCTCTTAGGAAAATTATTACTTTTACAGCAGCAACATTATCAACATAAAATGTACAACAATAACTAGTAAACAGAACCAGTTGACCTCCTCGAAATCTGTGCCAAAGACCCTGCAAAAAATGCACCTGATTTATGCCTCGAAATCTCTACCACTATTTTTGTTGTATGGTTGTATTGTATGGCCTTATTCTGGAAGAAAATACATCCTCAATTTCTATGCTTAACAGTTGCACCTAGTTGTATGAATTTCTACCTCATAATGCCTTGGAAATCGTGCCTATCTTCAGTAGAAAGGTTGCCTCGATTTCAATGCCAAAAACTTGTTATACAACCCTCTTTTAATGATGATATTTAATAGGATGTGTGCCTCTTTCCCTCCTTGGGATTCATGTCTCTCCCTTTTTTTGCAACTCTTTCCTCTAGCTCGACTCTCTAGGAAATTGTGTCTCTTCAACTTCCTATCTCACTCTCCTCACAAGGTGTGCCCTATCTCTCTTATAGTGTTCCTTTTATTCCTCATTAATGAGTAACTCCTCTAACCCTTGGTCTACCTTGAGTGACTATTCACCTTCCCTTGAGATCAGCGGTCACAATTTAATATTTCGTTGAGTTCACTTAAATCACTTAAGTGACCCACTTTTCATAAAGACACTTTTACCCATTAAATATTAAAAGGCTCAACGTGACTTTATAAAATCACTTTATAAAGTCACTTAATGAAAACACTTCGTAAAGTCAATAGAGAGAAATATGCTCGGTCACTTCTACATTTTGTGCACGTCCAATGTAGAAGTACCTCCGAGCTACAAAATCTAACACTCCCTCATAGAAAGGGAGGTACTTTTGGTACCTCCACCGGAATCTTTCTCCAATCTCATCATGTCATATGTTGTTGTAGCTGCCCCCATTGCACTGGAAGTGTCTACTCCTTCTAAACTCGAATCATCTCCATCTACCTTTGTTGATCTTTGATGTGAAGACCTATCCATCCAGTGTCCTTTCACTGAAGCCTCACTACTGCCTGACTCAGGCTCCAACCACCCACTACATCCAAACTCCAGACTCCCTCTAGAACTCGGCTCCAAACTCCCTTTGAATCCAACCTAAGGATTCCTCTACTCTCTCTCTTCCTTGACCTACATGATCTCTAGATGGAAGTCCTTCTCCACTTATCTAATACCTCCTTGAATCAAATTCCTTCTTGATCCAAGCCTTGATCTTGGCATCTCACCAAAGATATCAACCTTGGCATCTCACCAAAGGTCCCTTTCTCTTGTCATCTCACCAAGAGTCTCTCGATATTGGCATCTTACCAAAAATCCTTGTCTTGGTCTCTCATCAAGTGACTTCCACTTTCCCTTCCTTCTTCCAGGAAAAACCCCTCTGCACTCACTACAAATCAAGTGTCAAATCTCTTGTCTGTTGAACCTCAGAGATCTTGCTCTCATACCATGTTGAAAATTGATCCCAAACACTTAGCCAACACAATATTTCAACATTTTATAGTTATTCACCAATAAAGCAATGGAACCACATGCATTTACTGTAACTATGAGCAGAATTACAAGAGACTAAGCAATTTGAAAATATAATAGCTAAATATAAATGAACAACAACACATTCACCACATTTGACACGTTGAATTTCTGTGGCATGCCCTTGGAAAAACCCACAAGGGGAAAACCATTCTAGGAGATATTTTTCTTATTGAGCTCTTAGGAAAATTCTTAGTTTTACAGCAACAACATTATCAGCATAAAATGTACAGCAAAAACTAGTAAACATAATCAGCAAACCTCCTTGAAATCTGTGCCAAATACCCTCAAAAAAATGCACCTGATTTCTGCCTCAAAATTCGTGTCATTATTTATAATGTACGATTGTATTGTATAGCCTTCTTCTGGCAACAAATATGTCCTCGATTTCTATGCTTAACAGCTTCACCTAGTTGTACGAATTTATGTCTCATAGTGCCTTGGAAATCATGCCTATGTTCATCAGAAAGGCTACCTCGATTTCAGTTCCAAACAATAGTTTATGGCCCTCTTTTAATGCTATTATTTATTGGGATGTGTGCCTCTTTCCCTCCTTTGGATTTGTTCCTCTCCCTTTTATTGCTACTCTTTCTTCTAGCTCGACTCTCTAGGAAATTATGTCTCTTCAACTTCCTCTCTCACTCTCCTCACAAGGTGTGCCCCATCTCTCCTCTAGTGTTCCTTGTATTACTCATTAATGAGTAACTCCTCTAACCCTTAGTCTCATTTGAGTGACTCTTCACCTTCCCTTGAGATCAACGGTCACGACTTAATCTTTTGTTGAGTTCACTTAAATCACTTAAGTGACCCACTTTTCATAAAGTCACTTTTATCCATTAAATATTAAAAGGCTCAACTTGACTTTATAAAATCACCTTATAAAGTCACTTTAGGAAAACACTTCATAAAGTCACTAGAGATAAATATGCTCGATCGCTTGTACATGGTGGGTGCCTCCAATGTAGAAGTACTTCTGAGCTATCAAAATATAACATAAACAAAGGGTTCTCTATGTGTTATTTCTATTCTGCAATGTGATTTGGTTGAAGAATCAAGGATAGAATGGAAGCAAGATCAAGAGCTTGAAGAAATAGAACACATAAGATCAAGATAGGAAATTTGGCAGAAAAGGCCCCAAGCCATATTCTCGACTAATAAAGAAACCATCTCAATTTCTCTCACATCAACACCTCATTGAGAGATAAGGTAGGAGGAGGAAAAATTATAATCTAGAAACACACTTAGGATAAAAACTATATCCTTAAATTTGAAATA